>APFE031156642.1:111006-122970 GCA_000404065.3 Pinus taeda
TTTATATTTATTTTTGTTCAAAATTCCTAATTTGACTATTGACCTATTAATTTTCCTGTATTGGCTACTTTGAGACTTATTTTAATTTATATTTTCTCCCTAGATTTACCATTTGACCTATTAATTATCCTCTAATGGATTCTTTGTGACCTACTCCTCAATATTTGTTTGGAAATATTTAAGCTTTCTAGTCCCTAATGATGGGTGGAGTGTCCACCTGAAACATTGGATAGGTTAAACCTTCTACATAGTTTTCTTCTGAAAGTTTTTAATAATTTTAAACTTGTCAAAAATAATATTATAGAAAATAATAATACTAATAATAATCCAATTTTAAGGTCATGACCAAGCTAGAAACAAAATTGGTGTATGACATCCTTTGTGTGTGGGATAATGAGCACACCTTTGTGCAATGATTTGAATACTAAAGTCTACAAAGGCATACATACTCTACCCCCCTGTGGATTTGAACTTGTGATCTCTTAAGAGGAAACACCTGCTCTTACCATTAGGCCCAATCTAGCTATTATAGTATGATAATGATGATGATTAACATCCACTAAGACAATTGACTACTAAATTCTATTAAGGCATACACACTCTACCCTCAATGGATTTTAACTTGTGACCTTTAAGATGAAACACATAATCTTAATCATTAGCCACACTCCAACTATTTTATAATGTGATGATGATGATGATTAACATCCACTAAGGCTGATATGGTCTATCATACTGAATTCTTTAGAATTTTATTTCTATCCTTGAAAAGTATTAAGAGAAGCATTCCAAGATCACCATAGTTTTGTTGACTTTAAAAGATAAACAAGGTTGGTAGTGTGACAAATATTTTGCAAATTAGATTGAATGTGAGTATAACATGTGAAATCTAAGATACAAAAAAAAAAAATCCTCTTCAACCCTCTTAGTGTCGCAAGTTGACAATGTCTTTCATCCCATGGTGATTTGGGAATTGGCCAAAGTCTAATTTCATTATGAAGCTCATGAGAATTTCTTCTTATTTTAAAAATGAATATGTAACTAGCAATTTCTCCTCAAGGGAAAATATGAAAGTCACAAAAAGTGTTTTTTCATGTACAATTAAAATCCATATTCAAAGCCACAGTTTAAATGGAATTGTTGGTATGTTTTTTATGCATTACAATAATGGACATGACTACTAAAGGGTTTTATAGATTAACACTTGATTACATTATGCAAAGGGAACTCAAATGAGATTCTAAATTTGAAAATGTATTACATTAATTTGAGCAATAATAACTTGAGAAAATATAAATATGTAACAATGTGATGTAGGTCAAACAAATGCATTATTGTATTGTGCTTGTATATAGTTAATTGTGTGTAGCCACAATTTACCATGGTTGAGTACATTTAACTATGTTTGGTGATGTTTGAGTATGGTTGGACATGGTTGAAAATGGTAAATATGTTTGACTGTGATTAACTATGACTAAACATAATTTACTATGTTCAATAGAGTTGAACATGGTTGCTTACTTACTAACTATGTCACATTAAAACATGTGTCTTGGCTAACTTTGTTGAATTTCTATGTTCTTAAATGTTTATTTTGCATCATGATGTTAATAAAGGGTTATGTCACATTGATTTAGTTGAATTTTGTGGGCCCATGGTTAACGATTTTCGGTCATGTTTGACTATTGTTGACCATGGTTGATTATAGTTGACGATGTTTGACTACGGTTAGACATGAGTAACCACTCTTAACCATGTTTGACTCTAATTGACAATGTTTGAAAATGGTTTACTATGGTTGGTCTATTTGGCCATGGTTGACTATTGTTGGACATAATTGACCATAGTTAACCATATTTGTTGTGATTCACCATCTTTGGCAATGGTTGTTAACATTTAACCATCGTTTACTATGGTTGACTATGTTCAACTATCGTTAATGATGGTTAAATAAGTTAACCCATGTTTAACCATGGTTAATTATTCTTGACCATAATTGATAATGGTTGATTATGTTTGACTATGATTAACCATGTTTGATGATGATTTAACCATGGAAATTTATGCTTGAGCATTATTAACCATGGTTGCCATGTTTGACTAGGTTGATTATGATTAATCATGTTTGATTATGATTGAGTTTGGTTTACTATAGTTGACCATGTTTTATTGTGGTTGAATCGCTACATTGCTCAATGGATATGTTGTATTTCAACATTTATCAAGGGTTGACCATGTTTAACTATGGTTAGTGATAGTTGACCATGTTTTATTATTGTTAATTATGTTTGATTATCGTAATTAAGGTTGATCATATATGGCCATGTTCATTATGGATAAACATGGTTTACTTTGGTCAAGTATGAATGGAAATTGTTGGCTATGATTCACAATGTTTGAATGATGTTCACTATAATAGAGAATGTAGATATGGTTTAACCATAGGTAACTATGTTTAATAAGGTTTTGAACCCTTGATTTTTTGTGCCTATATTTTTCTCTCTTCTGAAATGTGTCTTTCATTAACCCTGACTTTCATACTTCAAAAATAATATCAAACTACAAAAAAAGGGCATGCTATGGGGGGCATACAAACGGGGATTTTTGGGGCTAAATATCTGATTTAGTGAATGAGAAAATATAAATTGAATGATAGTGTTATGTAAGGTGTGGATTTCCTACTAATAGCCCCATTTCTAAGATAAGTCCCATGTGGGAACTCCCAAGTTTAAGCATCAATGAATAATAATGTATATAAGAATTTAAGTTTCTATAGTTATTTGAAATTATGCATAAGAAATGGAACCATAATCTTGGTTCTCCCTGTGACTGGAAGATTTCTAGGATTTATACATCCTCCATTTTCATTCATTGTCTTGTATTGTTGTTCCCAAATTGGGGGGGAGGTTGGGGGGGGACAAGGGAAGGAGGAGGTCCCTTCTTCTAGAACATGGTAGTGACCAAATTACACCTCTAAAAAAAGAATATTTTGAAACATGTAGATACCTATGATGCCCAAACACATTGCTCTCTAACATCAAACTCCCTGAGTCCTCCACTGTAGCTTCAAGAAAACAGTTAGGACTTGCTACCAATAGAGTGAATTCATGTCTACAACAAATGAAAAAAAGTATCCCTTCAAGAGATTCCTTCAAAGAAAATATGGGAAAAGATAGAGAAGAGGAGGGAATACACCATTCTATGCAAATTCATTGGCATGTGGCCGACCAAAAAATCCCTAATCACCTGGACTAGGAAAAATTGGGCACTCAAGGGAGACCTAGAGCTCAAACTAGGATGTGAATGATTTTTTACTGTTATCTTCAAAAACATAAGTGACTGAGATGAAATTTTCTATGGTGGTTCGTACTTCTTGAACTCAGTAGACCTTTTCATGAAACCATAGACCCCAAAAGTTAACCCAGAGAAGGAGGATTTTTCCTCAACACTAGTATGGATCTTGCTATACTCCTTAATGTAAGAATATTGGGACCATGATATCCTCGTAGGGATAGGAAATGTGATTAGGAAATTTGTAATGATATTTAACATTACCAAGCATGGTAGATACACATCCTATGCTCGTATATATACTTATGTTGATCTCTCACAACCACTCCCATCCAACATCATGCTAAGTAGTGAGGACGAGATATGGGAACATTTAATCAACTACAAACATATCCCATTTTGCTGCCACAAATGTCACAAACATGGACACCTGTTTCGAGACTCCCCAATGAACCAAACTCAGAACAATGTTTCAATGGTTGCATCTCAAGATGTGGAAGGATTTACCAAGGTTGCACATAAGAGGAAAACTAGAAAGAAAGGAACAATGGCGTCAACTGTTAACACAAATGAAAAACAAAATCAATTCACCGCTCTACAACAACCCTTAGATTCAGACACAACTCAATAATCAGAGAACCCACACTCAAGAGGACTAGGCCAAATGAGTCAACCCCTTCATTCAATAACAAAAGAACTACACCACCACATTGGCAAGAAAAAAAATTGGAATATTTGGAAATGGAGGAGAATTTCAAAGACCAATAAGATCCTAAAGAGATTGAAGCTATGGACCTACAGGACATCTATCTATAGATATTAGTAGAGTAATGGCACAACAAAGATCTAGAAACCATCCCCTAAGACTAAGTTCAGGTTATTTCTAGAACCTACATCAAGAAGCAAGAATACCTTATTCTCCAAGCTCCAATTCCAAGTGATTCACCTCTCCTCTCCACCTCTTTTGATTCACCAAAAGGACAAGGAAATAATTCTAAAGAACCAAAAAAAGGTAAGGAATATCAATAGTCAACTTTTGCAAGCCTTAGGTGAATTCCTATTTAATTCAGGGTGAGTCACAACCATGGATGTCAACTTCCAATCCTCCCTCCCCTCGACCCCCTCCCCATCATTCTCAATGAAACTCATCACATGGAATGTTAGGGGCTTGAATGGTAAATCCAATCATAGAATCCTAAAACATAAAATCAATCTTGAAAAACCTGACAACCTCATGATTAAGGAAACAAAATGTTTATCTCCAAATGTCCAAACCTATTTCAATATCATTTGGATAAATATTTATCATATAGCTCATGATACCCTAGGCACTTTAAGAGTCATGTCCATCATTTGAACCCCTCCATGGTCACCCTAAAAATTTCCTTCTCCATCCCAAGTATACTCTTTGTAAACTTCAAGCCTATCAGCTTGACTACCCAATGTTATATCTCTAATTTCTATGGTCCAAAGTCTCCAAAAGGCTCACCAAATTATTGGATACCAATTCTAGATATTAGTAGGCTAATTCAACATAATACTAAAAACTCGAGAAAGAAAGAAGGAATATGATGTGAACATGAAGAAATTCAACTCTTTGATGATTTCATAAATAGTTCTCACTTAGTGGATCTCAACACTCAGAATGGCATTTTTACACATGGAACAATAGAAGAGGAGGAAATGTTGAAATTGCCTCCAGGTTGGAAAAATTCCTAATTGCAGAGTATTTATTAATATTGAACACCAACTTCGATACCACCATCTTACCATGCCATTATTCTAACCATTGGTTTGTTTAGTTAATAGTGAACTGGATGAACAACCAAGGAAAAACCCTTTCCAAAATTTGAATATTTCTATCTCAGGAACCTAAATTTCTTCTCTAAAATGGAAACCTCGTGGAGGGAATTAAACATATTCTTAGAAACAACAAAGTTTCACTTTCAAAAATGAGTTAAATTTATCAAACAATAAATCAGGGAATGAAACACAAATAATTTTGGTAACATACTCAAATATAGGTCCCTTCTTGAGATAAAGATGGCCAATCTATAACAAATTATTATCCTCGAAGGCAGAATAGAAGAACTTAACCAAAAGGAGATAACTAGTACTTCTCTCAAACTAGAAGAACACCTTAAGCAAGAATAAATACTATGGAAGCAAAAATAAACAATCCAATGGTTGAAAGAAGGGAACAAAAATACTCAATTTTTCCACATATCTATGATCAATCATCAACAAACCAACAAAATCACAAGCATCAAAATAGTCTTAATTCTTAAAGTTGAAATTCACGAAGACATTACTCAGGAAAAAAACATCATTAGAGAGAAAAAAATATCTTTTACTCAAGGAAATAATGATGCAAGAGGTAGAGGTGATTGTTATGGATAGTCCCAAAAGAAAATTCCCAGGTCCTAATGGGATAACTACTGAATTTTATCAAGCCCGTTGGTTGATTCTAAAGGAGAATATATGGAAAATTGCATAAGACTCTACGTGCTCCTCCTCTATTCTCAACACCTTTGATGTAACCTTCATCACTTTCATATATAAATCCTCTAGTGCCAACTGTCCATTATATTTTCACCCCATATTCCTATGCAATGTTATATACAAAATCATATCTAAGGTCAATTCCAATAAACTCAAAACTATCCTTCCATAACTTATATATCCAAATAAAACATGTTACATGGAGGGTAGACAAATAATGAACAACATAAATTAAACTGGACATGTCCAAAGCCTATGATAAACTCACTTGGAAATGCATTGTCCACACTCTCATTGCTTTTGTTTTTGAATAAAAATGGTTTCATTATATCTTAGTGTTTATCACTAAAAACAAATTCTTCATTCTTGTTAATAGCTTTCCCTCTCCCACCTTCACCCCATCTAGAGGCATTAGATAGGGAGAGCCCCTCTCCCCTTATATCTTTCTCTTGATGGCTAAAGGTCTTGGGAATGAAATTTTAGCTGCCCTCAAGAAGGCATTTTGAAAGGTATCCCTCTAGGACATGCCAATCACTCCTCCTCCCAACATCAATTTGTAGATGATATTATTCTAATGGGAATCCCCATAGTCAAAGAAGCCTTTGTACTCAAACACATCCTCAAAAAATTCTCGGATGCCTCTAGAACATCTATAAACCTAACTAAATATCAAATAGTTTTCTTCAATACCCATCTAGCCATCTAAAATCATATTTTTAGAATTTTGGGCTTTTAAAAGAGTTCCTTTCCATCCAAATACTTTGGGTCCCCCTTACCAGTAACCCCCTAACGCAAATAATCTAGGAAAATCTAGTGCAAAAATTTGAAGCTTGTCTCTCTAGCTAAACTTTTCTCCTCCTAAATTAGGCTAGGTGCTTTTCCTTTCTTAAATATGTTCTCCAATCCTCCCCATTGATCTTCTA
Source organism: Pinus taeda (assembly GCA_000404065.3). NCBI lineage: Eukaryota > Viridiplantae > Streptophyta > Pinopsida > Pinales > Pinaceae > Pinus > Pinus taeda. The sequence goes on from APFE031156642.1 coordinate 117,723, forward strand.
TTAGTTTTTTTCACCCTTAAATCCATTCTCAACAAAGTCAAAGCTATTCAAAGAACCTTCCTATGGGGCGGTACCGAAAGGGGAAAAAATCGGCTCTAACTACTTTGGACAAACTCTGTCAACCAAAGACAATGGGAGGTATAGGGATCAAATATCCCAAAACTCCCAAAACTCCCAACAAGGCTCTTTCCACCAAAACTTGGTAGAGGTGGCTGAAAATTCCTTTAAAAGTACTTTTTTGTAAAATGGGGAGAAACAAATATACTCCTAACATACAGGAATCATAACTCATCCAATTGACAAGGGACATTAAAGGATCACATATCTGGAATGTTGTATGGGAATACAAGAAACTCATAAAAGATCACTTCTTCTAGGAGATTAAAAATGGATATAGTGCACTAGTTTGGGAAGGTCCATGGCATCAATGGCCCAAGCTATCATAAGAAAATCAATTAAATTGCATTCAGAATTACCTTATGGATCAAGGCCTCAATTATGCGGCACACCTTTGGACCTCCTCCTCCTCCCATCTCTCTCAATGGAATACTTGGGTTCATTGGAATCTTGGAGTAGATCGCGAACATCACCTAGAGAGAACAACTTTACAACAAACTCTTGCAGACCAAAAAATTCCAATTCAAGAGGAAACATACATCCTTCATTGGGGACATCGATCACAAAGTAATTTCATTATCAAAGAAGCATATAACCTCCTTTCCTCTCACTCCTTTGATGAACACTGTCGGATCTAGAAAAATTGTGGCAACTCAGGCACCAACCCAAAATCTCTCTTTGTATGGCTCTTATTCTAGAACAAAACCCTCACCTAAGACAAGCTTCAGGAAAGGGGATTTCTTGGACCCTCCATTTTCTTCTGTTTCCTCTCTTGCACTGAATCCAACAATAATATCTTCTTTAATTACACCTATATCACCTCCCTTTGGGTCACTCTTGCAATTATGTTTCATCAATTAGACTATAACCCCACCAACATCACCTTCATTTTCCTCTCTTGGTAGACATATCTATTTACCAACCCCATCACCAATAAATCTTGGAATTTTCTCCTTGGATTCCTCCTCTAGAACAACTAAAAAGAAATAGATAGGTGGATCTTTAGAAAAACATATTTCCCTATAGGGAATATTTGGCACCTCACTCTCAGTAACTTGAGGGAATCCCTCCCCGGTCTCTCATGTGTTGATAAACACTAGGATAGAAAATCAATTGAAAGCACATTCTCTCCTCCCTCGAGATATTCTTCCATCTCTCCACTCATACTCTTTCACTCCCCCCCACACTACCATCCCCTCTAATTGGTTCCCTCTTCCTTCAAATTTCATTAAACTTAATTTTGACGAGGCCTCAATAGAAAATTTGTGACTTGCTAGTTATGGGGGAGTCATTTCGAGACATAAATGGAAAAATCATCCACATATATGCTAGTTCCATAGGTCATACTACCGACAATGTAGTAGAATATGGGTGCTCGAACAAGGCGTTCATACCACCATCAACAAGTGCTTCCACAAACTCATAATCAAGGAAGATTTGAAAACCATAATTAACATATTTAGAAAAATTCAATGCAGTTCTGATCCACCTAAAAAAATTAATATCTATAGACTATAATCTCATGTTTCTCATACAACAATAATATTAACTTAGATTTCATCCCCTCTCCTCTCTCATGTTTGTCAAGATGCCAACAAGTTAGATGATCTTTTTGGAGAATTATGGCCTTACTCTATACAACTCATTGCTAGATAGTGGTTGGGATCATAGTATACCAGACTCTCTCTACAATCAATGTCATTATTAAGCTACTACATACCTCCCCCCCCCGCCGCCCCCCCCACCCTTAAATAGCTTCACTGATCATTCCCCATGTCGAGATCACTATAGAAAAGGAGGATTCTTGCTAGTTGAGAAACAAGAGAAGTTTAGAAATGATTCGAGAGAGAAGGAAATGAGAGCCAAGTTATTTGGGATGTATCCTTGTGGAAGGAGTCAAAATTAAACAATAAGCAACATTTAAGTCTCGACTGGAAAAATATTCCTGACGTCGAAGTGCAAAAATGAGTGGAGATTCGACAACACATGGTTGCAGTGAGGGTGGAACCAGGATTGTGCCTCCCCCGCACCCCGCACAATCCATGTGACCCATCAATTTGAACAATGGTCAATAATGGTTGACCCAATTATGATGCTCTCCCCTTTTTCTAATGCTAACCCCACCCCCACCTCTCCCACAATCCATAAGAACTATCAATTTAATTAATGGTTAATATTTGTTGACCCCACTGCGCTCCCCCACAGTGAATATCAACCATAGATGGTTCTCCCTTGATCATAACCATAGATGGCATTCCTTTGATTTTGGTTATCGATAGGAGGGCCCACTTTGTATAGAGACACACAATCATTGTCAGGGTCACTTGGAAATAGTTTGAGGATCAACATTGATGCTTAGAATATATATCATTGTAACCAGCCACTATGTTGCACCTTTTGTTTATCAAATGCTATAGTTAGAAAATGTTTCCACAATTTTAAGATCCTAAAGCTTAATCTCTAAGATGATTTCACGTAAGGTAGGCCAAAGAATAGCATTTATTGGGCTAATGTAATCTTTTCATTGTAATAATATAACGTGTATTATTTAAAAAAAAAAAAAAAAGATTTTATAAGAATATGAAACATCCAATGTTTCCTATTGATACTCCAAAGCAATTTAAAAAAAATTATAATTATAATTCAAAAAGTGCTAAGATTTGGATTTTTTTGGTTGGTTTAATAACCATTGTAAAAGATGTAGAAAATTTATAAAATAAGATTTAATCGTTCTATGAACCTAATATTTGTTGAAACATAAGTTATTAGTCCCTACCTTGCTAGGGACTATAAAACATGCCTCGTGAACAAAGTCCCTTGATTCTTGATTAGTTTTCTGAGTTTTTGTGGATTTTTAGTAACTTTAACCAAAGTTTCGGGAAAATTTTGAATATTTCTATTTTTTCATAAATTAAAAATTACTTTTATAATTTCTAGAAGTCTTATTTCTAATTTTCCATTGGCTAAATGAACCTTCGCATGACATAATTCCCTTGATGGAGGCTAATTTATTTTTGGCATTTTACAATGCCTAGAAAATCATTTTAAAATAAAAAAAGGTTAATTTTGTAAGTGACCATTCCACTGGTGAGTTCTCTGACATTGACACTACCACAGTGCTTTGAACAGGTCCTACGTAAGCAAGGGGTAGTGGGGGGCAGTGGCAGTTCGTCGTTCAATGCTCTTTCACCGACATGGACGTTGAAACTAACACAAGGACTCGTAGTGTGTTTACCTCTTATTTGACTTCAATGTTTTTTCCATTTTAAACATATTTATTATATATAATGAGATAAGAGGCAAAAATTACAAAGAAAATAAATCCTTATAATCCTCATCCTTAAAACCTTCTTTAAACCCTAAACCCACAACAAATCCATACCTTCTATGGTGATTGAATGATATCATGTAATTTTTGGCATCTTCACAATACCAGAGGAGCAGTGGGGACCGTGAAGCCCCTAGATTGAACACAACATATTTGCAAAAACACATTATAGCTCTAGAAGTGTTCATGGAAGAAAAGTTATATTCTTAAAAGAAGTAAAAGGCTTGCTTTTCTAAGTATGAAGCCTTCTACCATAACTATATATCAAATTGAACTTCTTTCCTATTGTTAACCATACAATTATTAAGCCATGAAATTATCCTAGAGGCTTTATTGACCATTCTTGTTTTTGGGGTTCAAGGAAGTGTAAAGGAAACTTTCATTGAGTGGAGTGTGGAGGTGTGGAGGAAGCACAATTAAATATTCCTTCCCACTTCACACAATGAAATCACCTTCCTTCACACATCCGCACTCTGCACATTGAGCAACATAGCACCAATAATATTCATGTTCATTGCAACATAGAATTGTCTATATATGTGCATTTTGCATTTTGGCGATTGCGTAAGAAACATATAATACTCAAGTATTGTAGACAAAACTATATATTTATAGTTTTGATTAATAGTTGTCCTATATGTAGTGTCATGTCTCAAATGTGGCAGCTTAATTAGGCAATAAAATTTCAAACAACTACTTAAAGGAGGTTTCTGTAAATTGCTTGTATATTGCAAGAAATGGTTGGTCATTGATTCACGATTGGCCTTATTTCTTCCTTTTATGTTGTAGAATACTGTAGGGGCTTTATTGTACAAGATTGTTTGTTTATCCTTTTTGGTTTTTGGATGTTTTGACAAGCAACAGTGATCCAAGTGTTAATTCTCCTACTGCCTTCGTGAAGTCAGGGATTCAAATGTGGGATATTGACACCCAATCAAATCCAATTTCCAAATTTAGTTCGCAATTTCACACCGAATTCAATATGTATAGTTAAGTTTTGCAATATTGACTTTCCAATCCAACGCAACCTACTTGGTTTCCCTGTCCCTATAAGTTTTGTTGGAAGAGCGATGGACCACAACTGTCCATTAACAACCTTCTATTCTAATCCAATTTACATGGGCTTTCCATCATGGTAAATTTTAGGGGCGAATTTTAGCCCAAGGGAGAAATTTAAGGGGTTTTTCATTTTAGAGGGGCGAAATTTTTATAAAACGCCCATTTCATATACTTAGCCCAGGTTTTATTTAAAAAATTTATTTTTTTTCATTTTAGCCCAAAAAAAGGGGGCGGATAAACTATGAAAAGACTCATTTGACCCGATTCGTCTGGTTTGGGAGGTTATATTCCATTACAATTGCCCAATTTTCTGATGTGCAATGCTAAATTCATTCGCAACCACCCATTTTCTCATTTAGGAGGTGGTTTGGGAAGTTGTATTTGGTCCCAATAAATAAAAATATAAATAAAGTGGAGGCATGGTAAATCAATAATAACTCTTTTTATAGTTGTTCCAAAGGTATGGTAAATAAATAAAAATATAAATAAACTAGAGGTATGGTAAATAAATAAAACCTCTTTTTATATTTAGTCCATAACCCTCTTTCTATTTAAGAAGGCTCAAAGAAAGGTTTTATTTAAGTGAATTCTATGGGCCAAATACCATATTTATAAAAGAGGTATAGTAAATTAATAAAAATATTTAGTCCATAACCCTCTTTTTATTTAAGAAGGCTCAAAAAATAAATTTTATTTAAGTGAATTCTATGGGCCAAAAACCATATTTATAAAAGAGGTATCGTA
>APFE031156642.1:123957-169836 GCA_000404065.3 Pinus taeda
AAGATTTTATAATTCAAAGTGAAAGATTGCATGACCTTTACAAGATAATACAATCTCATGAGAGATTCCTCCAAATATAATATATATATATATATATATATTATATATATAATATATATTATTATATATATATATATATATACTATATATATATATATATAATATATATATATATTATTGACAAATTGCCTCCCATTTTATCTATATTATCAAGGGATTCGCCCATTTATTATAAATATAAATTTAGGTGGGTTCTTAAAATTTTCCCTGCTTTCCATGTCCCTATAAATGTTGGATGAAAGATGGACCACCAAATTTTTTTTTTTACTTCATTCAAATGTTTATAATTAGTTGTTAAAATAACTTATATTATATACTTCAAGAGAAAACTTTGTGAAATCTTAGATCTAGTATTTCATGCATCTTAGTATACTCTATATTTTCAAAGAATACTTTGTGGAAACTAGCATCTACTCTTCTTAGGTGAAATTTTGGTATTAGGATTTATTGACCATTCTCATTTTTTAGGTTCAAGGAGGCGTGGAGGAAGCTTTCATTGTGCTGAGGAAGCTTTCTCTGCACTCTACATAATGAAAGCAATGTCCTTCACACTCTGCACAATGAAAACATATTCCTCTGTACTCAACACAATAAAAGCACCTTCCTCCACACCTCCACACAATTAAGGCACAACTACCATTGTTACTAGCTATGTACAAAGTGGATTGGATTTCTACAAAGTGGTATTGATTTGTATTTCCTTACCTTAAAAACACACCATATATGCAAGGCATCAAAGAGGTGCAAAATAAGCTTTCATTATGCGGAGTAGTGCTTCCTCAGCATAGTAAAAAAGATGGGTATTTTCACCGAGTGAAGTCATTCATGCATGCGAACATGGGGTTTCTCCAAATAATTTCTCTAGATTTCCCAAGTGCCTTGGGATTTTGATATAAAAATAATTTGGGGAACCAATGGATGCAACCCAAGGCTATTAGAAAGTAGCACCTGTTTTGACATGGAGTTTCACATGCAGGAATTCAATCCTTGGATCTTGTATGGAGTAGAATGGTGATTGAATTTGATTTATTAATGAAGTCTAAGAATTTAAATACTTTTCTTCAAAAGATATTTAAATACTTGATTGATGGCATTGACATATCAACCTATTTCCCACCAAGAGTGGGTGTCGATGAATTTAAATGGTTGTCATTTGTTTTTTCTCTCTCGAAACTAATAAACTATGGAATATGAAATGCATATGAAACATTGAATTTGAAATCCACATTGTTGGCAGGGACATGGGCTGGAAACTAGGGTTGAAGCATCATGGGACATTTTTTTGTCATTTATAGTATACAAATTTACTCTGCCTTCCCTAAAAGTAAAAGATTTTGGAATAAAAAGTGAAGGATACAAATTAGCGGGTGGCCCTTGTTCTTCAATTCCAAACATGATTGTAACCTTTCAATTCGGAAAAGTTCTGATCATTAACATGATAGTGATAAATGTTGAGGTAGGTAAGATGGTACTGAAACATGATAGAGGTTGAAGTACGTATGTTTCCTGTGAGAATTGCATGTTTTTTTTTGTTAATTATAATATTCTTTTTAAGAATGAGGTGCATTATCTCTAACATGATCGTATTGATTTCTTTGATTCAAAGGGAAGGATTTGTGTAATGGAATGTACATAGTTCTTAAGGTTGTATATTTATAGATTGAAACAAAGTGTTTTAGCACTAAACACATTCAAATATTTTCCAAGAAACCGCCATTATTGTCTATTTCACATTTATGATCAATTTGATGAGGCCCAAATTCCATGAATAAGTGCATGAAGTCCATTTTATGCATTTTCTCTCCTATGCATCCGTATTGAGGATCACTAGTTTGTCATCTCAATTACTTGATGTGAATCCCTGAATTCAATCTCTCTTGAAATCAATCTCTCAGATTTTCTTTGCTTCTGTGTTTTTGGTTTTTTTCTCGAATGTGCAAGAGCTTGTATCCTTTGTGTTCAATATAATTCTTCATATTTCAATTACATATGTGTTTGATGTCATTATTTTTTAAATATGTTCATTGCAACATTGCGGGGAGAGAAAGTGGTTGGTCCATCCACTTGAATGTGGGATGGTTTACTTTGTGATTCATCCCTCCAATGACTTCTTCATTGAGAATGACATTCTCTATACAGATTGACAATTACATATGAATTTCGTTATAGCATCAAACTACATTAGGTCTAAAAGCTACATATGAATTTTGTTATAGCTTCAAAATAAGTTAGGCCTAAATCCTAAAGAACAATCACAATTCTGCTTTTTTGGTTGTGCTATTATGCTTCCTCATAGTGCTGGTAAACCTTCCATTATGCGAAGTGCAGAGGTGAAAATGAATATTTTATTGGTCTTGTTGGACTTGAAACTTAATATTTGTGACCACCCCACTTTTTTCGTTATCTGTTTCATTTAATTCTTTGAACCTCCATTTCATATCATTTTCAGTTTTGTTAAAGAAATGGCCTTTAAAGGATGAAGTAAAAGGTAAAATTACTTGTAGAAATTGTTCTTTTCTTTTTAATTTTTAAATGTTTACAAAAAAATTATTCTTGTTACTAATAAAGTTGCAAGGTCCAAACTTGTTAACATAGGAATTTAGCCACCATAATGCTCCATATCAACAAAAAAGACTCTCACACTTGGATGGTGATCCATATCTATTCATTCTAGAAGTCAAAGGCAAGGTGAACCAAATAAGTGTGATATGCAAAATATCTCGGGAGCTACCATAATATTCTCCAATGAGATACAGATCAATCACCGAAATTCAAGAAGAAGAATACACATGGTGGGATTGAGGGCAATTACAAAATGTTGAAATGACCCTGATTTTGGGCAGCTCGGTTAAGCAGTAATATTTTGTATAAAAGTAGATAGATGAAACAAAGATATTTTGGAGAGAGAGAAAGAGACTTTTAAGACATACATACTCTTTTGTATTGAACTTGTTGTTTAGTAATATGAGAAGGATTTACGAGAGTTATTATATAATTTTGCATAGCCTTTCATCGATTTAATAGTAACAGAGACCACGAGGGCCCATCATATATGCTACTTAAGTTTTATTATATGATTTCTTAATTTTTTATATGGTTGGATTGATTTTTGTTAATAATCCTTTGATGTATATAAGAAATGAGTGTACTCTGTTTTTCGTGTAATTGCTCAAAATTCTTGTCACTACATGTTAAAATTGCTTGTGGTGATCCTATAATCAAACACGAATTCCCTCAATTATGTGTTAGAATTTCCTGCAGTGATCTTGTAATCAAACAGGAATTCCTGTAATCGTGTGTTAGAACTTCCTTACTAGATTTCCTGTAGTGATCATGTAATCATACAAGACTCTGCAAAATTTTTGTAAATAAATACTCTGTTTTCTTGAAATCATTTTATTAGGTAGATTTCTTTAGTTTTTATCTAAAGTACGAATATTTTAAACCAGTTGTATAATTAGATTTCTATCATGCTAAAAAATAATAGTTAAGAGAGTAATTTAGTTTGCATTCTAGAATAAAAGAATTGTTGTTTTCTTTGAATCGACTTTTATTTACACAACCAAGAACATTGGTTCTATTTAAATTCATTTCAGTACAATCTTAATTGATTTTGACCAATGATTAATTCAGACAAAGTATCTGGTGAGGAAGTGTGATGCATATTGTTGGATCTGTAAACTTTATGGCAACAAATCAGAATTGAATTTAAAAACTTGGAATTCAGTGTAAGTTGAATCAACTCTAAGACCTACCTGTACATGCTTTTTGAGTAGTTTTGCATAGGAGAGTAATAAGGACCAATTCACACGCATTGTGTTTCACCTCGAAGTTTATCTACCTGGATTGAAGAAATAAGTGTTAGTTCAATCATCCCACTTTATGACTTGACATTTTAGCGCCGTTGTGAGGGAGGTGTCATGAATTGGTGCTTAGAAGTTTAATTTGATTGCTAAAAATGAAAAAAATAAATAGAAAGTTCTCTTTATTTAATCTTATAGTATGATTTTTTTATTATTATGGGGGAGTATGAATATAATACGAGAGGTAAGAACATGTGCCACCATCATAGTGTGTCCTACAAATCAAATTGAGATAAAATAAATTTATGTATAGAATAAGAGATAGTAGAGGAAGGTTTACTAGAGCACCTCAAATTGGTAGATATAGAATTCAAGTAATTTGGATATTTCCCCCCATATACGCATGTGATTCTAGAAGAAGAAACATAATCTGAAAGTTCAAGAGAAGCAAAAAAATGATCAAGTTCCATAAGTGATACATCAAATATCTAGTTGAACCACCTTCTGGTTCTCCCTCTACAAGGTGGAATACATTTTATACCGTATTTTGGAACGAAGACATGGCAGAAGAGGAAAGAGGATCTACTATAGGAGGTGACATCAATGCACATAAAATTATTGGAGGAGGCTGATGAAATGGAAATGGAGGAGGAAACAAACAACCACCATAAGATAATGATAGGGAAGCCACATTTGGCTTTCCCGTTGTGGATATTCTAGGAGCTGAAATTTGAATGAAGAACATTCCGCCATATATCTTTCCAACATTCTATGGTAGGATAAATTAGGGCCCTGACTCCTTTCTATTTGAATTTGATATTTTATGTCACAATTATGCTTACAATATTAATGCACAAAAATTGTGATTATTTCCTGCAACATTGAAAGGAGCGGCATTACACTGGCTTATGGGTTTAGGTGAAGGCACTATTGCATACTAAGATGATATGAAGAAATCCCTTCTTAATAAATATCAACCCTATTGCAGACCAAGAGATTCTCCAGAGGATATTTTTAGAATGGTACAACAAGAGGATGAAAGCTTGAAAGATTATTTAGAAAGGTTCTTATATAATTTGTAAAAATCAAAGAAACATGATTTGAGTCTTGACATATTTCATACAATATTCTTAAAAGACACATGTGATGAATGTATATATACTTAAATTTAGTGGGTGTTGGTGATATATCACATCCTTCATTTGATAGAATTAGTGATTTGTTCACAAAATATTCAAGAGGAAAAGCTAAAACAAGTGCAAGCATAAGAAATCCTAATTCTAAAGTTACTAAATTAGGTATAGGAGGGGTTAGTAGAGTAGAATTAGGAAACTTGTTGGAGAGTTTTAAGACTAGTCTTTTAAATACTCCTTAAATAGATGATTTAAAGATTATAAAAAAGAAAGAAGAACAATAGTCAATCTTATCTATATTTTGCACTAAATGTTAGAAAAGTCATCCACTACGAGAATTTCCTCTTGATAATGTAGTTCCCCTACACCAATAGGTGTCATATATCATGATTGACTTATTGAGCTTTGTAATATGTTCATACCTTCACTTGTTGCAAATGTTTTCCATATTTGTAAAAAATCAAAAAATTTAAAAAATGCAAAGAGGGTGTACCTTAAAAGAAAAATCAAAGGGTGAAAAGAATAAAAATATGGTCAAAAAATGAAAGAAAATGAACCCCAAGAAAAAGAAAAACCAAGAAAGTGTGCAAGTCTAAATTCCACTACTTTTTTACTGTTGTAGAATAAACAATTGTGTGCAATTTGTCACTTATGCCACAATTTATGAATAGTCAAAGAGTTTAAGCTTGGCTAATTCATTTTTCAATTTCATGTTGTAGAAATAGAGAATAAAGATCTAACCAAATAGTGTAATCTTGGCAGATAAGTAGATAGGTAGAGTGAAAAAAGGATCTCAACAGTTTAATCTGAACCCTTGGATGTAATAAGTGTAGACTTAGATAGGCCATCACCATGTAAAAGAAAAGGAAGTTTGATAAGGGTTTGCGAGACTAAGTGCACCCTAATAAAGAAGTGAAAATGTTAGGTTAAGTAGGTAGGGTAGGTAGATGATGGTTGCAGAATAATATGTGGTGAATGATAAGTTTAAATGTGTAAATCTTTTACTTTCATCACAAGGCAAAGACATGTATCACATGGAAGACATATCAATCAAGAAAAGTAAAAAATAATTAACTTCCCTACTTATTTCCCCTAAATTTTCACTAATTTCCCCTAAGTGCCAAAGTATTTATCAAGTTAGAGGGGCTCAGAGCATTTCTCTGACTTTTGGAGGGACCAGACCCTCGGCCCAATAATTTATAATGCATAAGTACTTAAAACCCATTCATCAGTGATCACACCCCTTCATAAATCATTCATTCCCTTTATAAAGTTTTCCTAAGTAAAATCCTATTTTACTTAGGGAAATTAAAATATTTTCCATAAAAACCCTTATTTTTCACTTAGCCTAAGTTTTAAGCATATACATGAAAATGCTTCAAACTTAGCACGCACTTCACAAAATCATATTAACTTTTAACTTATATTATTATTTAATTTCCCGATATAAACATTACCCATTCCTGTATTACTATAACTATGTAAAATCCCCAAATTCATATATATCCCGCCCCTCGGTTAAATATAACCATAATAGAGTTAATAATTGGGATTAATTAGTTAAACCATAATTAATTAAGAACCCTGACCCCTGCCATATTAAGTGAGGATTAATTAATCATCAAGATTAATTAATAACTCAACAACTAATCTCGTTGCTCCCGATGTAATTAAAAAACTTTTAATTATGTTGGGCCTATCCTCATTAACTTTCAGCTATCTCACCTCCCTGATAACCATCTGATTAAGCCCCTCAGATCCAACAGTTGTCCTACATATTGCACGACCCTCCGTGACCGAACATTAGTGTGCGATCTCGAGTGGTTTTTTGAATAGTGTCATCACCACGCGTCGCTCATCGTATGGAATCGGTCGGTCTAGCCTCAATACTACCTCCCCTACATTAGCGGTGCCATGAAAACTGCTTATTACCTCCTGCTAATGACAAAAATCAAATCATTTGCCTGCTGATGCCACTTGTCCAAATCCCGAAACCCGCCAAATTTTTGACTTTGTATAAAAAACAAAAGTAATCAGTTTTTCGTCCTATTCTACGAACACATACATCCATACAAACTGAATGTCGAAGTTACCCAGCTCGTGCACTTAATCGCCAACCACCTTCAAAACTTGCAGATGACACCACTCAGAGTCTGCCATTACACCCAGTGTACCTACATTCCAATCCCCGTCCCTAAAATAGGTATTTACTAATTCCCGTCAAGAAACCCTATGAATACTTGCTTTCTCTGCAGTTAATTGAAAAGAACCCCAAATTTTATCATAATTCAATTGTTGCACTTGAAATTCAAGTTCCCCAGACCCTCAGTTTTCACCAATTTCTCATAAAAACCCCAGTTTCCTATCTAAATCCACAAGAACTATAATGGAAACCCCCGTTGCCCTAACTATTGCACATATTACTACCCCCCATCGTGATTTGGATTATCTGCCACTGGAAGATAAATATTTTCAAATAAAAAACTTGGACACTGATAAAGACCATCTGAAAGTCTTTTGCTAACGCCGAGATAATCACTTGAATGGCCAAGACACCATAGGACTGTGGGAATCAAATCTCCCAATGTATTTTCTCCCCTCTGTGCACATTTTCCCTGACATTATCCATCAATGTCATGCCAACTATGATCCCAACCTCAGAGCAATAGTGTCCCCAAATCAAATTGTCCTCTTCACAATTACTGCAAACGCCATCAATGAGATGCTTCAATTTCAGCCCAGTGAAGCCCTCACCCCCATTTCCCTTGAAGATTTGCTTGAGAGATCATCTAAATTGTTCCATTCTGAAATCAATCACCTTTGCCAAACTTTCATGTACAAGGAGCATCAACCCCAAAATCCCCCTCCCTATCTATCAGTTTTCTTCACAGAATCAGGAAAAATTATAGTTGACATGATATCTGCAGTAATGGGATTTAATACCAGTGAATATGTAGATGAATTGACCCTAGTTTTGATGTCCATATTTACCCCTGGTCAAGCCCGTGCCGTCAAGTACAATTATGCTGCATTTATTGCTAAGAAAATCCATGACCAGTTCATGAGACTGGAAAATGAAAAAGTGTTCAAGTATTCCACATTCATCTATCACCTTATCCTCTACTATCAGTCTGACAAGTTCTCATTTTCTGTCAATAAAATTGATACAAAGGGTAACCTAAGATCAGTCATTTTTTGGACTTCAATCTTCCACCATTTTTTTGCTTGTCCCTATTCATATAATGAATTCATTGACCAGTTTGTCCACCTAGTGACCACCATGCTGACAGGAAATTCTCCTCCTAGGATTAGTGATGAAATCAAAATAATTCTTCAGTTATCCAAATAGTACAGGGTAGGTGACTGGTACTAGTACTAGAATCACATAGAGATCAGGATATATGGTTTTGAGCTTCCTCCATTCAAGCTATCAAAATATGTTCCAATGAGGTTGTTTGCATTGGAGTATTATAGACAAATGATAAACTTAGATCAGATCCACTTTATGAAGGCCAAGAAGAAAGCACAATTGAGAATCAAGGATCACTTAGACCCATTTTTCTGCAACAATAGAGAATCAGGCAAAGCAGCAAAAAAAATCCTAGAACACCTAAAATTAAGTAAAAGTTTTGGTTGGAAATATGACCCACATAGTTTCATTTGTGATAGGAGAATGAAAAATAAACTATCACCATATTTTCATCACAGAATCCCAGAAATTGAGCAATATGCTAATATGGATGAATGGAGAGAAGGAACTCTTATAGAGATGGATAGTGATCAGATCAATGTAGAAAATGTAATGAAAGACCTAGAAAGGACAGTTGACCTAGACTCTTTTGAATCGGTACCAGTTGGGACTTCTCAGAAGCCAACACCAGGAACTAGTGCCTCCACAGTAGATACCTCTCAAAGGAACTCACATGAAACAAGTGCACCCCTTGTAGAAACATCATAGGAAAAAGAACAAGGAACCAATAGTCCAGCAATAGGGCAATCAAATATGTCAAAGTAGCCTCAATTTTTAGAAGAACAGACCCAACCACAGTCCCATCCAACTCAAATTAACATGGGAGATCCCCCATTTTTACATACTTCTCTGAATGAGGAAAAGAGTTTAAAAAGAGACAGGGAAGTAGTTACCCCTGCCAGTGGTCCTTCGGACCAGCCTGGTGCTAAGAGGCACATGCTAGATCTTCATTTAGAAGAAGAATTTGTTGAAGAAACCGCAGGCAGTTTGAGGAAAGAAGGTGGAGACAGCTAGCATACATTCCCAGTAGGTGGGACACCTTCCAGTTCCCAAAGGCAAGAGCTTGAACGACAACAAAGTGCTGAAGTTTCGTCATTCAAGTCTTCATCTAACAAGACCTTAGATATTAAAGAGAAATTCAAGGAAATAAAGGCCAAAAATGAACAGTTAAAGGCCCAAACTTACACACAGTACTTAAAGATGTCTCCCACCAATCAAACTAGATTGATGTCAGCTTATGACATCAAAGAAGGCAAAATGCAGATGCTCTTTTTAAAGCTTAAAGTGCAGCAACCCCAAACACTTGTAGACTACAAACTACCTCAAAATTGACTTTGAGGTCTTGGCCAAAGACATTCACCCCATAGATCAAATAGAATTACATAAGTAGACAAGGGAAATGGTATATTCAACATTGACAAGCAAGGCCATGATGGCACACAGATTGGAAAATTCAATAAATAATACCATTGCTCAATTACAGTTAGAAAGATCCTCCTCACAGGCAAAAGACAATAGAATCAATTCATTGGAGGATTTGATTATTGGATTGGGCCATAACCCAAAATATGTAAAAGCTGCAGCGGCCCTGATCAAAAATAAAAATGAAGACATAGCTGCCTTAAGAAATCAGTTAAAACTGCCACCATTGATGCATCTACAGACTGCAGAAGTAATTGAAGGAAAGAAGAATGAAGAAGAGTTTATGGACTTAGTCCTCAAGCTAAATGAACAATTAAAGGATACATAGCAGGAATTAGAAAAAACACTAAAAAGCAGGCAGAGTGAGTCGACCTCTTAGCCTCAAAATGTAGTACCAGTGGTCTCCACGGTAGTTCCTTCAACACTGGCCACAGCTCTTACACCAAATGTTCCTTTGGCCACAACATAAACTATTACAGGTACAAGCACAGATACATCACAGGTGGGGATTTCAGGTCAGAGCACTGAGGAATTAATCAAGTCCATGGAGGAGATGAAACTCTAAGTTTCTGAACTCCAAAAGTAAAGGAGAAATTTGTCACCTTAGAGCAGAAGTATGATGTGTCAAAGATCAATTTTGCTGAAGAAGTGAGAAAGAACAAAGGCTTGGCTCAACAAGTAAAAACATTGGAAAAAGACCTCACCTTTGAAAATCCTTTAATAGATATCAGGAAAATTCTATGGACCAACATCACTCAATCAATAAATGATGTTTGGTCATCCATACAAATCATTTTGAACAAACTGACCTAGTCGAGGTTTCTCTTTAAGAGATTGCTAAAACGAAGGAAGAGCTAGGAGGGAAGCATAAAGAAGCTATAAGGCTAATAAAATTTCTGAATAGTAGAAATAGACATCAATTGGAACAAATGAATATTGAGGATAGAACTAGAACCATTCTAGAAATCAAGAAAGTCTTGACCAAAAGGGCTTTAATGCAGAACCTGTAAAGAAAATGCCAGAATATGCAGGAGGATATAGATGAATTTACGGAAAAGTTTGGCATATTACAGAGTAAAGGACTTCCCACTCCTTTAGTGATAAATGATAAGTTAATTAGGCATGAGGATTATGTTGACAAATTGGGTCAGTATGCAAATAACCAAGTTATTTCATCAGCCAGTTCATCTGCACCTAAAGCATTACCTAAAGGAAGAGTTCTCTATGACAATTTGAAGAACCTCTTTTATGTTGAGCATGAATTGAAACATTTGTTTCCTGTACAGTGCAATTTTGTAAAACACATAGAGGCTGATGAAATTTTCAGAAAACTACAAAGGACTAGGATACCAAAGGATGATTGGTGGACAAATATGACAAACATTTTATAAATTACCTTGGTAAAAAATAAAAGTGAAGTATTTACTATAGTCAATTTTAGTAAAAGAAGTTGAATGAAGATAAAGCAGGTAAAGAGTATCAGTAAAAAGCCAAAAGCAATCAGCTAGCATAGAATTATGAGAAATACAACAAGATGCTCAATCATAGGGCCTTCCTCTAACTCATTCAAAAAAAACAGGGACAGCAAGTCAACAGTTCACTTTCAGTTTCTATCTTCGAGACCGTCTGTCTCTACTTTTATGTAAAATATGTTTAGTTTTCCTAGAATATATCTCTCTCAGTTAGGATATATTTTATTATATATTTTTGTATAAGTACTTCCTCATTCGAAGTACTTAGGGGGCATTCTTAGACACTCTTGTAGACTCTTTATTTTGGAATAGAAGTGTTGTTGAACAACTATTGTATGGTTGGCTGGATGAAGAAATAAAGAAAAATACTTTCACAGGATTCATGTGTCAAACGTTGGACAAATAAGTATTCTATATCTTATGTATTACTGTTTTCTAGTTTAATATTTCACATCTGTTTCATCTCTAAATAATAAACGAAAAAAGTATATTTCAAAAAGTGTTGTACTACATCCTGTCTTTAAAAGCATTTATATTCTTAATATTTTCTTCTAAGCTATTGTAGGCAGAGAATTCTTAACTGCTCCTTGCTTCTTTGTTTATCATTGTGATCATTTAATAAGAAATTTTAATTTCTTTTTATTAATGATCACCAATTTTTCCTCATATTGAAATTTATTGAAGGATTCTTAACTGCCCTTCTTCCCTTTTAAGACCTTTTTACCCTTCCAAGTTAACATTTGTCCCTTGTTTAGCTATCTTGCCCTATGAAGCCCTCCTTTGTTGAATCGACCTAATCCAGTTAAACCATCGTCAGTTGACTCCATAGCCCAATGGACTGAGATACTTAGTTCTGTCCATCTGCTCTTGAATTCCACCACCAAACATAATCAAAACCCCCAAGATTTCATAACTAGCCTAATATTCCATAAGACAAAGCTAAATCTTAAAGAGAGAACCCTCTCTAAGTACAGATTGGCTAGATTCTGTACTTAAAAGTTGGTTTGTGGTTACCTAGGACCCCTTTCCTTCTTTTGACAACTTCAAGGAAAATCTGAGTGTTAACATAGTGGCGACCATACTAGGGAAGACCAAATCCTCAGTCAAAACAAATCTTTAAGAATATTTGAAATCTAAATCTAAAGCATCTTAAAGAAATCATATAAGTTGTTTTGATAGTAGTTAAGAAAATTAAAAACAAAACCTAAAAACTTGGCTTCAGAAAGGACTCGTTACGCTAGAGCTAATCCTGATCCCAATCCACCAGTGTTTGAGAACCCAAATCTGATCCCTAGAATTCTTAGGAGACAAGAAAGTTCTATTAGTCCTCAGCCCACCTTCAGATCATCATTCTGTCTTGTTAGGTGGATTTACCTCGAAGACCAACCCTTTGACAAATATTTTGAAACCTCTTTGTTTAGGACTTCATCTTATTCTAAATTAGTTGACTTAGTCTAAGACCCAGAGTTTATCCGAGAATTAGAGCTCCAAGTAGCTAATTTGTCAATTGATAGGTATTTGTAGAACTCACCACAATTAGATCTTACCACTAAAGGAACACCCAATCCCTCTATAATCACAACTATTACTGCAAGTACATCATCTTTTCCTCAGACATCTCAACCTCAAACCACTCAACATCAGACCACCCCTTCTAGTCCTGCATCCACAACTCAATCACCTACTTTTATTCCAACCCCAGCTATTGTTTCACTATTACCTACAACAATGGAAAACAGGTTTACCCCCATGGTACTACCAGCAAACTTAGGTGCCATGCCCCAGGATTACCAAAGTAAGATCACTCAATTTGATGGTACTGGTGCCTATACAACCCAACAACACACCAAGAAGATGACTGATTACTTTAAAATTTATGAAATAGATGCCGATGGTGTGCAAATGAGAATATTTGTTCAGAGTTTAACTGGGGAAATTAGAACCTGGTTCAGATCTCTAGCAGCGAATAGTATAGACAACCTAGAAACTCTCTATCAACAATTCCTAAACAGGTGGGAGAAAACGAAAGACCCTCTTCAGATTCTATCTAAATACGAAAACTTAAGAAGAGGACCACAAGAGACTATGCAGGATCATTGCACTAGATTCAATAGTGTGTACAAGGCCATCCCGCAAAATCTAAGATCCCCACCTGGTTTAGCCTTAATCAAATTCCCAAATGGATTTGATACTGACATGGCTTTCCAGCTGAGAGAATGAAACCCCCTACTTTGGAAGATATGAAAATAATAACTGTTAGTGTTGAAGCCAACCTGATATCTAAAAGAGTCAGGGCTAGGAGTGAGAGGAGGATACCATTAAAGGAAGAAATCTCACCCTTCGAACAAAAGCTAGATGCCATAATTAAAGGAATGGATAAACTAGGTGACAGAGTAGAAACAATTGAAAGGAAAGCACCTTGGGATGGTCAACAAACCAATACAGGGAGAAATCCTAATTTCAGGAAGAATCAAAACCTGAACACTGGAAAAAGTGGTCCTGACCAAAATATTAGACTCCCTTTCCAGGAGAATTATGCAAAAGCTTCCAACTCTGAAGGTCCAGAAGAAGATACTCAAATCAATTTTATGGGACTTAGTAATGAAGGGGAGGTTTTCTTGACCCAAGAGGATCAAGAAGCCCACATACTTAAACAGTTTCAAACTCAATCAGGTGAATTATTCGACTTTAGAGAATGATATGACACAACCATCTTTGAGGTGCATAAACAATACAACTTAAGAAGTAGGAGAATTGATGTTCCTGAAACAAAAAAACAAAAGGTTCCAAAATAGCCCATAAAAGGTAAGACAGTCATCACTTTTGTACATATTCTTTCTAGATCAAACGATAATCCTTCTAACCCCATAATTGAATATGTCTCTGACAATCAACCAGACAACAAACAACCCTCCACTTCCCTTCCTCCCAAAGGAACTGTGGAAGAACCTCCAGAGGTTGATCTAGGAAATCAACAAATCATGATTCCACTCCTGAAAAGGAGAAAAATAAGAAAACAGAGAGAATACTGATGTTTGAAATCCAAGGGCCCAAACAGAAAAACCCTTTAATCTGGAAACTGAAGCAGGTGAGCTGAAAATTGTTGTCCCATTATCTGAATTAGCTAAACATGAGGCCTACCGAACCCAAATCAATAAACCAATGAAAATCACTAGAACTGAAGACTTAGTCAATGTTTTTGATGGCCAGCCCGAATTAATATTTGGCCCAGAAGTGAATGGAAAACATTTAGAAGGAGGAATTCCTCCCTTCTATGTGAGCTTAAACATACATGATAATATTTTTCACAATGCCATGTTTGACTCTGGGGCATCTCATAACCTCATGCCCAAATATGTAATGGAAAAGTTAGACCTAGACATCACTAGACCATATAAAGATTTGTTTTCTTTTGATTCTAGTCAGGTGAGATGTTTAGGATTGATAAGAGACTTGTGTGTCTCATTGGTTCAATACCCTGCAAAAACAATTTTAATGGATATAGTGGTAGCAGATATACCACCTAAATATGGCAAGTTATTATCCAGATCCTGGGGTGCTAAGCGTCAGTGATCTCTTCAATTGGATATGTCATATGCTATTATCTCAGTTTTTGGCCCAAAAGAAACTATATAGAGAAACATTGATGAAATATGTAGTAAGTAGTTAGGAAAGACCCCAAAATTTCCCCATCTACTCAGTACACTCCGATATCGACTCATTCATTTTTTACAATGCAGAAACGAATCCTTCCAATACATTAGAAGTTTTAGCAGCAGAACCAAAAAAAATTAAAAAATAAAAATCAAGTGTTCACATCCAGGAAATATCAGATAACAAAGAAAATTAAGATAAGAATGAAAAACCAGATCCCGCTCTTAAACAAATTCCTACCACCCCTAACACCAATTATGAGCATGAAATTCTTTGGCATTTAGAATTTGATGGCTCAGTCAATAAACTAGGGGTAAGAGCAGGAGTTTGGGTGTACAATTTAGAAAATGACTATGCTAAAGGCCATGCCTATAGATTAAATTTTAAATGCAACAATAATATAGAAGAATATGAGGCTCTCTTGTTGGGTCGTAAACTTGTAAAAAGAATAGGAGCAATCAGAGCGTCTGTTATAGGAGATACAGAATTAATAATCAAATAGATTAAAGGAAAATACTTAACTAGGGATCCTAGATTAGGATATTACAGAGGAACAGACATAGAAATTCTCAATACTTTTCTAGAAACTTAGCTTGCTACAATCCCCAGAAAACACAACTTGCAAGCCCACAGCCTGGCCATGTTTGCCAGCACTTGCAAATTACCTTTCGAACCTAATCATCAATTTACTGCTAAAATTAGGCATAGACCAACCATACCTTATAATTTGAAGAACTAGCAGGTTTTTGATAGTGATGAATAGATCAATAACTTTTTAACTTTAAATGAAGAGTTTTCTAACAGTTACATAGATGTTGATACAATTATTAATTATAATCCGACAGATGAGTTAGAAACAAAATTTTTAGAGGAAAGTTCAATTAATATGCTTCATCCCACAAAATTCACACAAAAAGAAATTCAAGACTTGAAACAAATGGACCTAGATGAAATAATTGACGAGAAAATAGAGGTTATCAACCTAAAAGACAATCATTTACCTAAAGGATTGACTCCTCTAGAAGATCTATTTGATTACAATGACATTCCCAAGAAACCTAAAATGGAACCATTAAAATCAGATATTGAAGAATACAACTTAGGAACACAGGACAATCCAAAAATGATAAAATTGTCAAAATCTTTACCTCTTGACCAGAAGCTAAAGTATGTTAAACTTATGATAGAATTCCAGGATGTCTTTGCCTGTAGTTATGAAGATTTGAAATCCTATGACACCTCTATTATTCAGCATACTATACCTCTCAAATAAAATCAAAAGCCCTTTAAACAAAAACTCAGAAGAGTTAACCATGTGTTATTACCATTAATTGAAAAAGAAATTAAACACATGTATGAAGCAGGGATTATTGCTCCTATTAAATTTTTCAGAGTGGGTGTCTAACTTGGTGCCTACTAAGAAGAAAATTGGGGAAATAAGGTTATGTGTTGATCTGAGAAATTTAAATAAGGTCTCTCTTAAAGATAATTATCCTTTACCCAAAATGGATCATATTTTGCAAAGGGTAGTGGGTTCTTCTAGAATTTCAGTTTTAGATGGGTTTTCGGGATATAACCAAATTTTGGTTCATCTTGATGATCAAGAGAAAACTTCTTTTACAACACCATGGGGAACTTTTATGTACATCAAGATGCCAATTGGACTAAAAAACGCAGGAGAGACCTTCTAAAGGGAAATGGACATAGCCTTTGCCAAAGAAATTCATGATTTTCTTGTTATATATCTGGATGATCTGACTGTTTTTTCTAAATCTAATCAACAACATTTGAACCATCTCAGGAAAGTTTTTTTAAAATGCAGAAAATATGGAATTTCTTTGAATCCAAAGAAGTCCTTGTTCAGTATGGAAGAGGGTAAAATTTTAGGTCATATTCTTTCCAAGGATGTCCTTCAAATTGACCCTTCCAGGATCAAAGCTATTCTACATATACCTCATCCAAGAAGTATTAAAGAACTTCAAGCTTTCCTAGGGAAGATAAATTTTTAAGAAGATTCATTTCTAACCTAGCTAAACTCATTAGATTACTAAATAACATGCTAAAGAAGGATTCAAGTATCAAATGGACAGTAAAGGCCAACCAATCTTTCGAAGAAATCAAAATGGCCTTGACTAGAACATTGGTCATCATAAGTCCTCAATTTGATAGAGACTTCATCATTTTTTCTTTTGCATCAGAACACACTATAGCAGCTGTTTTATTACAAAAGGATGATCAAGGATGTGAAAAAACTATAGCCTTTTTTAGTAAAGCACTCAGAGATACACCATTAAAATACAAAATAATGGAGAAGCAATCTTTTTCCCTGGTAAAAGCTATAAAGGATTTCAGTGTCTACATAGTTTACTCTCATGTGATAGCTTATGTGCCTAATGCAGTTGTCAAAGACATCCTAACTCAGGATGGAAGTGATGGCAAAGAGGGTAAATGGATAGCTACCATCTTAGAATATGATATAGAGATAAAACCTGCAAAACTGATAAAGGGACAAGGATTGGCCAAACTCATGGCAGAAACTAATTGTCAAGCCCTGGACATAAATGAATTGGATAACAAGAAGGAGATGGTGACTCCACAAATCAGCCAAGCCTTTTCATACTCACCTTGGTATGCTGATGTAATTTATGTTTTACAAAACCTATAGGCTCCTCCAGGGTTATCCAGAACAAAGAATAGGTTTTTAAAAATGAAAGCTTCAAAGTTTTGTATCTTAGATAATACTCTTTTTTGGAAAAATCACGAAGGAATTTTATTAAATTGTTTATTAAAATATGAAGCTGGCAAAGCTCTCCAATAATTTCATGCAAGAGATTGTGGTGGATACCTTTATTGGAAGTCAACTGCAGATAAGATCATAAGGGCTGGATTCTATTAGCCAACCTTGTTTTCAGATGTGAAGAAATTTGTGACTTCTAGCCATAAATGTAAAATCTTTGAAGGCAAAAGAAAGTTGTTACCTTTACCCCTGAAACCCATTTCCACTGAGAAACCTTTCCAACAATGGGGTTTTAACTTCATTGGATAAATCAATCCTCCCTCCTCTAACCAACACAAATGTATACTCACTGCCACTGACTATTTTACTAAATGGATAGAGGCCATTCCCTCCCGACAATGACACTGTCATCATAGGTTTCCTAGAAACCAATATCTTGTCTAGGTTTGATTGCCCCACTAAAATCATTACTGATAATGTTGCAGCTTTCAAGTCAAAGAAAATGATTAGTTTCTGTAACAAGTATCATATTACATTAAATCATTCCACAGTGCACTACCCTCAAGGGAATGGACTGGCTGAATCTTCCAACAAGAGTCTCATTAATATCATCAAAAAAATATTGGAAGAAAACAAGAAAACTTGGAACAAAAAACTGATAAATGCTTTGTGGACAGATAGGCTTACAACCAAAAAATCCATGGAACCACTCCTTATGAGTTAGTATATGGCATGGAGGCTATGTTTCCTTCATCACTAGGTGTTCCTATCATGAAAATACTTGAAGAAGCTCAAGTGGAACTTAATGATATTCAAAGAAGGATAAACCAGACCATCAATTTGTAGCAGACTAGGGAGAAGGTATATCAAAGATCCCAAGTGTTGCAGGAGAAACTTAAGAAGATATTTAATAGAAGAACCAAGGCAGAAGATTTCTACTTTGGAGATAAAGTGTTAAGATTGGATCCCATAAGAGAGGATAAGGGGAAACATGGGAAGTTTAACCTCCTATGGAAAGGACTATACATCATCTACGCTTTCAAAGAAAACAATGCATATTTTCTTAAAAACTTAGATGGTACAGAAGCAGAAGAAGGACCAGTCAATGGTCAGATGTTAAAGCATTACTTTGATCCTACTTACTAATGTTACTATGTTCTTCATGTACATATTATATCCTTTGTAATGTCATAGTGTTGATGAGACAGTAATATTTTGGAGTTGAAGCCCGAAGAGAAGGCCCTAAGCTTCAGAAGTATCATTGTCATACATACAATAAAGCAGCAAGGAAGAGAAGATAATGTTGAGTGTCGAGCTTGATTATCTTCTGCATTCAAAGGTTTCAGCCGGATGTATACCCCAGGAAGATTGTACACCCCTCCATGCGCAGGGGTGCGGGGAGGACTTGTCCCCCCCATGGGGGTCTTTGGGGGGGCCTAATCCCCCCCAGCTGGGGGGGTCTGGGGGCAGCGACCCTGAAGCTAAAAACAGATGTAAAACTGCCTTGTAAAAGTCTAGTAATTTCTAGTCAATCTGGGTTGTTCATTAGGCGAATGATCTGACAGTAGAAGTTATCTTTAATTTAGGGTTTTTGTCCTAGAAGGAAACCCCTCATTATATATGAGGGAATTGTATTGCATCTATATCATATCTATATTCTGAGTGAGGAAGAGAGAGGAGATTGAGAGTGAAGAGGGTGTTACAGTGGATCTGTTTTAGGTTGTATCTCTTCAATTGGCTGGATAATATAATAAAAGAAGGACTAGTTGTTTCTCCATGGACGTAGGCCAAACTGGGTGAACCACGTATATCTGTGTCTCTCTTGTTTTATGCGTTTTCTGTGTTTATATTTTTGAAATATTTTATGTGTTTCATTGCTCCATAATATATAATTTTCTAACAACTAGTATCAGAGCCAATGGTCTATTTGGCTGATAAACTCGCAGGAGATAAGGGTTCCTGGTTCCAGTGGGAGCATTGGGGAAAGATGGTAGGTTTAGGGTCGAAAAATTCAACAGCAAAAACTACCAGCTGTGGAAGATGTAGATGGAATATTATCTGTATCAGAGAGATCTGTACCTACAATTAAGTGGAAAGACAAAGAAGCCAATGAGTATGACAGACACAGAATGAGATATTCTCAACAGAAATGCACTTGTAACAATACGACTGTGCCTAGTGGCATCGGTAGCATTTAATATTTCAAAGGAAATGACAACAGAGGGTTTAATGTCGACATTGGCCAAACTATATGAAAAACCCTCGACCTCAAATAAGATATTTCTTATGAAGGGTTTATTTAATATGAATATGTCAGAAGGTGGATTTGTTGCAGATTATTTAAATGATTTTAATACAATTACAAGTTAGTTAAGTTCTGTAGGGGTAAATTTTGATGATGAAGTTAGGGCTCTATTATTTCTGTGCTCATTGCCAGAAATATGGAATGGTTTAGTTATGGCCATTAGTAACTCTTTCTTTGGATCTAATACTTTAAAGTTTGATGATGTTGTCAGTGCAATCCTTAGCGAGGAAATGTGACAGAAAAGCTCCGATGAGACATCAGGTAATGCTTTGACTACAGAGACTAGGGGAAGAAAAATGGAAAAAGGAAAGGGCCCAAGATATCGCAGTAAGTCAAGAAAAGGCAAATCCAAGTCCAGATCAGGGATAGTGTGCTGGAAATGTGGGAAGAAAGGACACCTAAAGAAAGACTGCAAATCTCGGAAGGGAAAAGAAGGAGACGCGCAACAATAAACTAATTATGAAGCGAATGTAGCAGGTGATGTGTTGCAAGTTGCTTTGATTCTTTCACTAGAAAATATTATTGATACCTGGGTGGTAGATTCGGGGCCTCATTCCATGCTACACCTGATAAGAAACATTTTCTTGATTATGTTCAAGGATATTTTGGACAGGTTTGATTGGGTGATGATAAACCCTATAAAATCATTGGGATGGGTACAATTTTCATAAAAAGCAGAATGGAAATGAAGGGCTATTGAAGGAGGTAAGTCATGTTCCAGATTTGAAGAAAATTTTGATTTCAACAGAGCAGTTGCGAGGTGAAGGTTGCGTAACTACTTTCACAGATAAAACCTGGAAGGTCACTAAAAGATCCCTGGCAATAGCGAAAGGAGGAAAGGTTGGTACATTGTATTTATTCAATAGTATTTCTAATTCTGTTAATACTTTAACCTCTACAGGAGAAGATACAACATTGTGGCATCATAGGCTCAGACACATGAGTGAGAAGGGGATGCAGGTTCTTCACTCAAGAAATTTGTTGCCAGGTTTGAAGAATGTTGATTTAAAATTCTGTGAAAATTGTGTTTATGGAAAATAGAAGAGAGTCAGATTCCTTAGAGTTGGGAAAGAAAAGAAGAGTGAAAAATTAGATCTTGTGCATACAGATGTAAGGGGACCTGCTCAGGTTTCATCTCTTGGTGGTTCTCATTATTATGTTACTTTTATTGATGATGCAACTAGAAAAACCTCGATTTATTGTATTCGAAATAAATTTGATGTATTTGATACTCAAGAAATGGAAAGCTTTGGTTGAAAATGAGACAGAGAAAAAGTTGAAGTGTCTCAGATCAGATAATGGAGGTGAATATTGCAGTAAAGAGTTTGATAGGTACTGTTCAGAGAATGAAATTTGCAAAGAGAAGATAGTTCCAGGAACACCACAAGAAAATGGTGTGTCAGAAAGGATGAACAAGACAATCATGGAGCATGCAAGGTGCATGAGATTGCATGCAGGATTGCCTTTACAATTTTGGGCAGATGCTGTAGACGCTGTTGTTTATCTAATAAACAGAGGGCCTTCAAATTCCTTGGATGGTGGTATTCCAGAGGAGGCATGGACAGGTAAAAATGTAAACTACTCATTTTTAAAGAATTTTGTTTATGAAGCCTTTGTCCACATTAATAAAGAAAATAGAACAAACCTTGAGGCAAAATCAAAGAAACGTACCTTTATTGGATATGGTGTTAATGATTTTGGTTATCGCTTATATGATTATGAAAATCACAAAATCATTAGGAGCAGAGATGTAATATTCAATGAAAAGGTCTTGTATAAGAATTAGTTGCAGGAAAAGAAATAGGAAAAAGAAAACAGATAATACACAGTGCTTGATGATATCACAGGAAAAGTGATGGTGCCTGAAAATCATAATGATCAACAGTTAGAACACCAACCACAACAGCAACAAGCACATCAAACACCTGAAAGTGGTGTTAGAAGATCTACCAGGATAAGTAGACCCCTTGACCGATACTCTCCTTCATTATATTATGTATTGTTGACTGGTTCTGGTGAACCAGAATGTTATGAAGAAGTAGTGCAGGTAGAAACCAAGAAGAAGTGGGAGCAAGCCATGAAAGAAGAGATGGACTCCTTAGCACATAACTAGACTTGGGACTTAGTTAGGTTGCCTGCAGGTAAAACAACATTGCAGAATAAATTGGTTTACAGGCTAAAGGAAGAAGGAGGTAGAAAAAGATACAAATCTAGACTTTTGGTGAAGGGGTTCGCACAGAAAAAGGGTATAGACTTTGATGAGATATTTATCCTGTTTTGAAAATGACTTCAATCAAAACTATTTTAAGTCTAGTAGTAGCTGAAAATTTGCATCTTGAGCAGTTAGATGTAAAGACAACCTTTCTCCATGGGGATTTGGAGGAAGGGATATATATGCAGCAGCCACAAGGATATGAGGTAAAAGGGAAGGAGAAACTGGTGTGCAGGTTGAAGAAGAGCTTTTATGGCTTAAAATAGGCTCCAAGGCAATGGTATCTAAAATTTGACTGGTTTATGTTTGAACAAGGTTATACTAGATGTCACTATTTATCTCAAAAGGAAAAATGATGGCAGCTATATTATATTGTTATTGTATGTAGATGACATGCTTGTTGCAGGTTCTAACATGCAGGAAATAAATGTGCTCAATAGGAAATTGGCAAACTCATTTGCAATGAAAGATTTGGGTGCTGCAAAACAAATCCTTGGTATGAGAATAGCTAGAGACAGGAAGAATTGCAAATTAACAGTGTCTCAAAGTGAGTATATAGAAAAGGTTTTGAAAAGGTTTAATATATAGAATGCAAAACTAGTTAGTATACCTTTGGCTAGCCATTTCAAATTAAGTAAGGAGGCATGTCCCAAGACTCAAGAAGAAATGGCTCATATTTCTAAAGTTCCATATGCATCAGGAGTTGGAAGCTTAATGTATGCAATGGTCCACCCAAGGCCTGATATTGCACATGCAGTGGGAGTTGTAAGGAGGTACATGAACAATCAAGGAAAAGAACATTGGATGGCGATGAAGTGGATTCTCAGGTATTTGAGAGGTACCACAAATCAAGCATTATGCTTTGGTGGTTCAAACATTGCTCTATAGGAATATGTTGATGCAGATATGGCAGGTGACAGAGATAACAGGAGGAGCACTATAGGATATAAATTTACTGTAGGTGGAACAGTTGTCAGTTGGGTTTCAAAAATCCAAAGTGTTGTTGCACTTTCAACAACAGAAATAGAGTATGTTGTTGCTATAGAGGCTAGTAAAGAAATGATTTGGTTACAAAGGTTTCTGGATGAATTGAGTAAGAAGCAGGAGTTGGGAAGGTTATACAGTGACAGCCAGAGAGACATACATCTTGCAAAAAACTCTGCATTTCATTCCAAGACTAAACATATACAACTTAAGTACCATTTCAAACAGTCAGCATTGGAAGATGGACAGTTGAAGCTAGAAAAGATACACACTAGCCAGAATCCTGCAGATATGTTAACAAAAGTTGTAACCAGGGAGAAACTGAGAATATGCTCAGTTTCAATTGGCCTTCAAGTATGATGAAGAAGATGAGAAATAGCTAGGTCCAAAGTGAAGTCATTGTCTAGCAAATGAAGCATCAGTAGAGTTTCTATAATCAGTCTCCAAGTGGAAGATTGTTGGGTATGGAGCCTGATTATCTTCTGCATTCAAAGATTTCAACCGAATGTATACCCCAAGAAGATTGTACACCCCTCCATGCAAGGGGGTGCGGGGGGGACTTTTGCCCCCCACGGGAGTCCGAGGGGGCTAATGCCCCCGACTGGGGGGTCCGGGGGTAGCGCCCCTGAAGCTAAAAATAGATGTAAAATTGCCTTGTAAAATTCTAGTAATTTCTAGTCAATTTGGGTCGTTCATTAGGTGGATGATCTAACAGTAGAAGTTATGTTTAATTTAGGGTTTTTTGCCCTAGAAGGCACCCCTCACTATATATGATGGAATTGCATTGAGTCTATATCATATCTGTATTCTAAGTGAGGAAGAGAGAGGAGATTGAGAGCGAATAGGGTGTTACAACAGATCTGTTGTTGGATATATCTCTTCAGTTTGTTGGATAATATAATAAAATAATGACTACTTATTTCTCTGTGGATGTAGCCCAAACTGGGTGAACCACGTATATCTGTGTCTCTCTTGTTTTATGTGTTTTCTGTGTTTATATTTCTGCAATATTTTATGTGTTCCATTGCTCCGTAATATATAATTTTCTAACAAATGGCAGAGCACAGTCAAAGTCATTAAGATGCCATTGATCTACTATTCTTGACTTTCCACCAGGAAAACACATCCCCAAGTGGAGCCACTGTTATGCCCTTATACCAATAGATGTCATATATCATGATTGACTTATTGAGCTTTGTAATATGTTCATACCTTCACTTGTTGCAAAGGTTTTCCATATTTGTAAAAAATCAAAAAATTTTAAAAATATAAAGAGGGTATACCTTAAAAGAAAAATCAAAGGGTAAAAAGAATAAAAAGATGGTCAAAAAATGAAAGAAAATGAACCCCAACAAAAAGAAAGACCAGGAAAGTGTGCAAGTCTAAATGCCACTACTTGTTTACTGTTGTAGAACAAACAATTATGTGCATTTTGTCACTTATGCCACAATTTATGAATAGTCAAACAGTTTAAGCTTGGCTAATTCATTTTTTAATTTTATGTTGTAGAAATAGAGAATAAAGATTTGACCAAACAGTGTAATCTTGGCGGATAAGTAGATAGGTAGAGTGAAAAAATGAGCTCAACAGTTTAATCTGAGCCCTTGGATGTAATAAGTGTAGACTTAGATAGGCCATCACCATGTAAAAGAAAAGAAAGTTTGATAAGGGTTTGTCAGACTAAGTGCACCCTAATAAAGAAGTGAAAATGTTAGGTTAAGTAGGTAGGGTAGGTAGATGATGGTTGCAGAATAATATGTGGTGAATAATATGTTTAAATGTGTAAATATTGTACTTTCATCACAAGGAAAAGGCATGTATCACATGGAAGACACATCAAGCAAGCAAAGTCAAAAATAATTTACTTCCCTACTCATTTCCCCTAAGTGCCAAGGTATTTATCAAGTTGGAGGGGCTCAGATAATTTCTCTGACTTTTGGAGGGACCAGATCCTTGGCCCAATAATTTATAATGCCTAAGTACATAAAACCCATTCATCACTGATCACACCCCTTCATAAATCAGTCATTCCCTTTATAAAATTTTCCTAAGTAAAATCCTATTTTACTTAGGGAAATTAAAATATTTTCCATAAAAACCCTCATTTTTCACTTAGCCTAAGTTTTAAACATATACATGAAAATGCTTCAAACTTAGCGCAGAATTCACAAAATCATATTAACTTTTAACTTACATTATTATTTAATTTCCCGATATAAACATTACCCATTCCCGTATTACTATAACTATGCAAAATACACAAATTCATATATATCCCGCCCCTCGGTTAATTATAACTATAATAGAGTTAATAATTGGGATTAATTAGTTAA
Organism: Pinus taeda; assembly: GCA_000404065.3. Lineage (NCBI taxonomy): Eukaryota > Viridiplantae > Streptophyta > Pinopsida > Pinales > Pinaceae > Pinus > Pinus taeda. The sequence goes on from APFE031156642.1 coordinate 149,323, forward strand.
ACCGTAACTAATTAAGAACCCTAACCCTCGCCATACTAAGTGAGGATTAATTAATCATCAGGATTAATTAATAACTCAACGACAAATCCCGCTGCTCCCGATGTAATTAAAAAACTTTTAATTATGTTGGGCCCGCCCTCATTAACTTTCAGTTACCTCACCTCCCCAATAGCCATCCAATCAAGCCCCTCAGATCCAACGGTTGTCGTGCATATCGCATGGCCCTTTGCAACTGAGCATTAGCACGTGATCGCGAGTGGTTTTCTGAATAATGCCATCACCACGCATCATTCATAGTATGGAATCACTCGTTATAGCCCAAATATTGCCTCCCCTCCATTGGTGGTGCGATGAAAACCGCCTACCGCCTCCCGCTAACGACAAAACATCAAATCATTTACCCGCTGACGCCACTTGTCCAAATCCTGAAACCCACCAAACTTTTGACTTTGTATAAAAAAAAGTAATCAGTTTGTCATCCTATTCTGTGAACGCATACATCCATGAAAACTAAACGTCAAAGTTAACCAGCTCATGCACTTAACCACCAACCACCTTCAAAACTTGCAGATGATGTCGCTCAGAGTTCGCCATTAAACCCAGTGTATCTGCATTCTAGTCCCCATCCCTAAAAACAAGTATTTACCAAGTCCCGTCAAGAAACCCTATGAGTACTTACTTTCTCTGCAATTAATTGAAAAGAACCCCAAATTTTACCGTAATTCAGTTGCTGCACTTGAAATTCAAGTTCCCCAGACCCTCGGTTTTCACCAATTTCTCATAAAAACCCCAATTTCCTATCTGAATCCACAAGAACCAGAATGGAAACCTTCGTTGCCCTAACTATTGCACCTATTACTACCCCCCACCATGATTTAGATTATTTGCCTCTAGGAGATAAAGATTTTCAAATAAAAGACTTGGACACTGATAAAGACCATCTAAAAGTATTTTTCCAATGCCGAGATAATCACTTGAATGGCCATGACACCATAGGACTGTGAAAATCAAATCTCCCAATGTATTTTCTCCCATATATGCACATTTTCTCTGACATTATCCATCAGTGTCATGCCAACTATGATCCCAACCTCAGAGCAGTAATGTCCCCAAATCAAACTGTCCTCTTCACAATTACTGCAGACCCCATCAGTGAGATGCTTCAATTTCAGCCCAGTCAACCCCTAAGCCCCATTTCCCTTGGAGATTTGCTTGAGAGATCATCTAAATTGTCCCAGTCTGAACGTAGTCGCCTTTGCCATACTTTCATGTACAAGAAGCATCAACCCCAAAATCCCCCTCCCTATCTATTAGTTTTCTTCACAGAAACAGACAAAATTATAGTTGATATGATAGCTACAATCATGGGATTTAATACCAGTGAATATGTAAATGAATTGACCCTAGTTTTTATGTCCATCTTTACCCCTGGTTAGCCCCCTACTGTCAAGGACAATTATGCTGCATTTATCGCTGATAAAATCCATGACCACTTCATGAGACTGAAAAATAGAAGTGTTCAAGTATTCCACATTCATCTATCACCTTATCCTCTACTATTAGTCTGACAAGTTCTCATTTTTTGTCAATAAACTTGATACAAAGGGTAACCCAAAATCAGTCATTTTTTGGACTTCAATCTTCCACCCTTCTTTTGCTTGTCCCTATTCATGTAATGAATTCATTGACTAGTTTGTCCACCAAGTGACCACCATGCTGATAAGAAATCCTCCTCCTAGGATTAGTGATGAAATCAAAAGAATCCTTTAGTTATCCAAACAATACATGGTAGGTGACTGGTACTTGTACCAGAATCACACAGATATCAAGATATATGGTTGTGAGCTTCCTCCATTCAAGATACCAAAATATGTTCCAATGAGGTTGTTTGCATTGGAGTATTATAGATAAATGATAAACTCAGATCAGATCCAAGTTACCAAGGCCAAGAAGAAAGCACGGTTGAGAATCAAGGATCACCTAGGCCCATTTGTCTGCAATAATAGAGAAGCAGGAAAAGCAGTAGAAAAAATCCTAGAACACCTGAAATTAAGTAAAAGTTTTAGTTGGAAATATGACCGACACAGTTTCATTTGTGATAGGAGAATGAAAATAGACTATCACCATATTTTCATCATAAAATCCCGGAAATTGAGCAATATGATAATATGGATGAATGGAGAGAAGGAACTCTTGTAGATATGAATAGTGATCAGGTCAATGTAGAAAATGTAATGAAAGACCTAAAAAAGACACTTGACCTAGACTCTTTGGAACAGGTACCAATTAGGACTTCTTAGAAGCCAACACCAAGAACTAGTGCCTCTACAGCAGATACCTCTCAAAGGCACTCACAAGAAACTAGTGCACCCCTTCCAGAAACATCAGAGGAAAAAGAACAAGGAACCAATACTCCAGCAGCAGGGCAATCAAATATGTCAAAGCAGCCTGAAATTTCAGAAGAACGAGCCCCACCACAGTCCCATCCAACTCAGATTAACATGGGAGATCCCCTAGTTCTACAGACTCTTCTGAATGAGAAAAAGAGTTTAAAAAGAGACAGGGAAGTAGCTACCCTTTCCAGTGGTCCTTCAGACCAGCCTAGTGCTAAGAGGCACAGGCTAAATTCTCATTCAAAAGAAAAACTTATTGAAAAACAACAAACATTTTGAGTAAAGAAGGTGGAGACAGCCAGCATACATTCCTAGTAGGAGGGACACCTTCCAATTCCTAATGGAAAGAGATTGAACGACAACAAAGTGCTGAAGTTTCGTCATTCACGTCTTCATCTAACAAGAATTTAGATATTAAAGAGAAATTCAAGGAAATAAATGCCAAAAATGAACAGTTAAAGGCCCAAACCTACACACAATACTTAAAGATAGATCCCACCAATCAAACTAGATTGATGTCAGCTTATGACATCAAGTAAGGAAAAATACAGATAAGATTTTTAAAGCCTAAAGTACAGCAGCCCCAAACACTTGTAGGCTACCTCAAAACTGACTTTGATGTCTTGGTCAAGGACATTCACCCCATAGATCAAATAGAATTACATAAGCAGACAGGGGAAATGGTATATTCAACATTGACAAGCAAGGCCATGATGGCACACAGATTGGAAAATTAATTGAATAATACCACTGCTCAGTTACAGTTAAAAAGAGCCTCCTCACATGAAAAAGACAATAGAATCAAGTCATTTGAGGATTTGTTTATTGGATTGGGTCATAACCCAAAATATGTAAAAGCTGCAGAGGCCCTGATAAAAAAGAAAAATGAAGACATAGCTGCCTTAAGAAATTAGATAAAACTGCCACCCCTGATGCATCCAAAGACTGCAGAAGTAATTGAAGGAAAGAAGAATGAAGAAGATCTTATGGACATAGTCCTCAAGATAAATGAACAATTAAAGGATACAGAGAAGGAATTAGAAAAAACACTAAAAAGCAGGCAGAGTGAGTCGACCTTTCAGCCTCAAAATGTAGTACCAGTGGTCTTCACGACAGTTCCTGCAACACTAGCCATAGCTCTTGCACCAAATGTTCCTTTGGCCACAACAAAAACTACTATAGGTACAAGCACAGGTAAATCATAAGTGGGGATTTCAGGTCAGAGCATTAAGGAATTAATCAAGTCCATGGAGGAGATGAAACTCCAAGTTTCTGAACTCCAAAAGGTAAAGGAGAAATTTGTCACCTTAGAGCAGAAGTATGATGTGTCAAAGATCAATTTTGCCAAAGAAGTGAGGAAGAACAAATGCTTGGCTCAACAAGTAAAAACATTGGAAAAAGACCTCACCTTTGAAAATCCTTTAATAGATATCAGGAAAATTCTATGGACCAACATCACTCAATCAATAAATGATGTTTGGTCATCCATAAAAATCATGTTTGAACAGATTGACCTAGTCAAGGTTGCTCGTCAAGAGATTGCTAAAACCATGTAAGAGCTAGGAGGGAAGCCTAAAGAATCTATAAGGCTAATAAAATTTCTGAACAACAGATATAGACATCAATTGGAACAGCTGAATATTGAGGATAGAACTGGAACCATTTTAGAAATCAAGAAAGTCTTGACCAAAAGGGATTTAATGCAGAACCTGGAAAGAAAATGCCAGAATATGCAGGAGGATATAGATGAATTTATGGAAAAGTTTGGCATATTACAGAGTAAAGGACTTCCCACTCCTTTAGTGATCAATGATAAGTTAATGAGGTAGAGGATTATGTTGACAAATTGGGTCAGTATGCAAATAACCAAGCTAGTTCATCAACCAGTTCATCTGCACCTAAAGCATTACCTATAGGCAGAGTTCTCTATGACAGTTTGGAGAACCTCTTTTACGTTGAGCATGAATTGAAACATTTATTTCCTATATAGCCAAATTTTGTAAAATACACATAGGCTGATGAAATCTTCAGAAAACTACAAAGGACCAGGATATCAAGGGATGATTGGTGGACAGATATGATAGACATTTTATAATTTACCTTGGTAAAAAATAAAAGTGAATTATTTACCATAGTCAATTTCGGTAAAAGAAGTTGAATGAAGATAAAGCAGGTAAAGAGTATCAGAACATATTAAAGAGTATCAGTAAAAATCCAAAAGCAATCAACCAGCATAGAATTATGAGCAAGACAGCAAGATGCTCAATCAGAGGGCCTGCCTCTAGCTCATTCACAAAAACAAGGACACCAAGCTAGCAATTCACTCTCAGTTTCTATCTTCGAGACCATTTGTCTCTACTTTTATGTAAAATATGTTTAGTTTTCCTAGAATATATCTCTCTCAATTAGGAGATATTTTATTGTAAATTTTTGTATAAGTACTTCCTCATTCGAAGTATTTAGGGGGGATTCTTAGACATTTATGTAGACTATTTATTTTGGAATAGAAGTTCTGTTGAAAAACTATTGTATGGCTGGCTGGATGATGAAATAAAACAAAGGACTTTTACAGGATTCATGTGTCAAATGTTAGACAAATAAATATTCTATATCTTATTTGTTACTATTTTCTGGTTTAATATATCACATGCATTTCATCTCTGAATAACAAATGAAAAAGTACATTTCAAAAAGTGCTTTACTCCATTCTGTCTTTAAAATCATTTATATTCTTAATGTTTTCTTCTAAGCTATTATAGGCAGGGAATTCTTAAATGCTCCTTGCTTCTTAATTTATCATTGTGGTCATTTAATAAGAAATTCTTAATTTCTTTTTATTAATGGTCGCCCATTTTCCCTCATATTGAAATTTGTTGAAGGATTCTTAACTGCCCTTCTTTCCTTTCAATAGCTTTTCACCCTTCCAAGTTAACATTTGTCCCTTGTTTAGCTATCTTACTCAGTGAAGCCCTCCTTTGTTGAATCGACCTAATCCAGTTAAGCCATCCTCAATTGACTCCATAGCCCAATGGACTGAGATACTCTGTTCTATCCATCTGCTTCTGAATTCCACTACCAAACACAATCAAAGCACCCAAGCTTTCATAACTAGCCTAATATCCCATATGAATTTGCTAAATCTTAAAGAGAGATCCCTCTTTGAGTACAAATTGGCTATATTCTGTACTTAAAAGTTGGTTTTTGGTTACCTCAGACCCCTTTCCTTCTTTTGACAACTTCAAAGAAAATCTGAGGGTTAACAGATAATATTCAAAAAGAAATTATTTGTGTATATGCATATAAGGTTGAGGAATGTCCTTCATTACTTGAGCTAAAATAAATTACCAAAGAGACTCTAGAAATATAGCATCAATCTGCAATATTGCACCCTGGAGACCTTGGCAACCATGCGAAACAAGTATGTATCATGACCCTAATCAACAAAATGTTCCTTATTATAATGTTCCTCAGAATACATGGAATGATCATATGCCATGGCAGGCATGGCCTCCATAACAAGTCTAAAACCAACCCCATCAAAAAGGTTGGAGGGGATTTCCTTATGGAAATATTCCTCCCCATCCCTATCCTCCACAATTTCAAGCTCCATACCAACAATAATAATATCAACAACCTCAACCTCCATATCAACAACAACCATATTAGTCATATCCAAAAATGCAACAATAACCATATTTACCTCTTCAACAACAACCATGTCTTCCACAACAACCTCAATTAACTCAACCTCAACAATTACAACTTCCATCCAATAAACCACCCCCACAACCTACACAGCATCCTTCTCATCAAGTTGAAAATCCAAATAATAAAATAGAAAAACATATTTATAATGTTCAATCTAAATCATTCCCTACATATCTTATATCTCCAGTAAAATTACAGGAATTTGTTGTAACAATAACAGATAGTCTTGTAGAATTACAAGAGATTAATTTTCCCAAGATATACAATGGTAATTGAGGAACAAACTGAAGAAACTATAGATAAAAAAAAAATACAAAAACGATCCCTTTACAATAAAAATTAACAATATTGAAACAAATTGTCCCTTCGCAAGAGTATCCTCAAACTTCTCGGACAACACCATTTCTTGAGAGATTGATTTCTAAAAAACAGGATGTACCAAAATTTATACCTGTATTTGATATTATTGATGAATTGAAAGCTATTACTATAAATGTTCCCTTAGAGAAATAAAATATATACCAATTTACACCAAAACAAGAAGGGAATTGTGTACTAAATGAACTGGAAAGATAAAATAAGATCCATCAACAATACAAGTTATAAGTAAATTGGTGAGTCTGATGACTACAAAAGTCATTGCAAAAAAATATGTTGACCTAGATACACCTGTTTTAACAAAAGCAGTAAAAAAATTATATTCATAATACACTTATTGATTCAGGTGTTGCTATAAACATAATGACAAAAGAAACCATGGATATCCTAGAACTAGACAACATCAAACTAACTCCAACAATGTTATAATTAGCCAATAGATCAAAAATTAAACCTGAGGGAATTCTAGAAGACGTCATTGTTTCTATTGACTCTTGGGCATATCCAGTTAATTTTATAATCCTTCAACCCAAATCTACATTAGGAGGGTATCCTCTAATTTTTGGGAAGAATAGTAAATGGAGGGTATGCATATACTACAAGGAACTTAATAAGGCCACTCTAAAATATCATTTTCCTTTACCTTTCATAGATCAAGTACTAGATAAAATAGCTGGAAAGAGATATTTTCTTTCCTTGATGGTTTCAGTGGCTATAATTAGATACGAATAGCCTTGGAATACCAAGAAAAAACAACCTTTACCTTCCCATGGGAAACCTATTCTTATAAAGTACTACCTTTTGGACTTTGTAATGCGTCTGCTACATTTCAAAGGGAAATATTGGTTATTTTTGCTAATTTAATTCATGATTGTGTGGAGGTATATAAGGTTGATTTCACTATTTACGAAAAGAATTTGTAGGAAGCCCTTGATAACCTAAAAAAATATTAAAAAGATGCCAAGAGTACTCAATATTTCATTAAGCAATGGAAAATGATTTTTTTAATGTTTAATGAAGGAGTTGTCCTTGTACATCATGTCTCTTTCTTCGGTATTAAGGTTGATCCATATAAGGTTGAAGTAATTTTTAACTTGCCAATTCCATCTTCTCAAAGAGATGTAAGAAGATTTTTGGGACATGAGGGGTATTATAGATATTTTATTAATTTTTTTTTTCCAAAATTGCCTCGCCATTGTTCAAACTTCTTGCAAAGTGTTAGTCCTTACAATTTCCTAGGCTAAAAAGGAAATCGAGAAGGGTGAACTCAAACCACTTCAATGCAGTAGTTATCCCTACTGAGCATGAGAGGAGTCTCTCTAAGTCTCTTATAAGTGATATGACTTTTAATCAAATGAGTTCTAGGCTAGATATATATATATTTGTTCGTTTGTTTGTGAAAATTTTGGTTTTAGGGTTTGTTGAACTAGGGTTTTGAGCCACAAATAGGTCTAGGTTGTAGGAGTGCAGGAGAAAATATGAGAAGGAGCTAGATATCAAAAGCCATGGTGTATTTAGAATATTTTTAGTGTAGTATAGAAGAGAAAATGTAGAAGAAACTAATGAGCATAAGTAAACATGATTTTGTTAGTTTAGGAAGACATAAACATAACTATGAAAACCAGATAAATAGAGCTTGAGAAACAAGAATTATGTATATTTCACTATAAAGAATCCATCGAGAGAAGAGATATCATGTAGATAAAAATGTTTTAACATTTATAAAACAAATAGAATGAATAACAAACACGATGAACTCACTAGGCTAGAGTTCCTTGAAAATAGCTGCAATTATCTCAATATTAGTTGAAAATATGATTACATGCAAGCCTCCTCCACAAAAAGTCCAACCCTTATCTCTGAAATAGAAATGATACATATAGAATCTCCTAGACAAATTTCCCACCTTCAGGAGTCGAATTCCTTGGTGGAGGAACTGACTCCAAGATTTTCTCAACCAACAGGTGAGAGTGAGAAGGTGAAACTCAAACACTTCTTGGAGAGTTTGTTTAGGAGTTTGCTTCCTTTATGAGGCCTAATAAACATCAAAAACAACCTTTGATGTAAATTTATTCATGCCTACATCACGTAGCCTCGAAAATAGTTCCATTACATAGAGAATATTGACTTTGACTAAGTCAAACTAGAAATAAAAAAATATACACAGTGAAATTTGCAAATTAAAACACAAAAAAATGTAGAAGCACAACACCGACTTTGAGTTGATTTTCAAGTGCCTTCCTAAGGTAAAAATCAAAATATGAGAGAATGGTCAACTAACCCTTCAAGTTTAGTTTCCTTAAGAGTTTGAATTTATGAATTTGGGCCATGGGAAGGCCTTCAAAACTCCATACGCCCAAGGTCACTCCAGGTGCAGAACGCCTGTCAAAAAAGGATTCAGAATGCTAGTTTTTTGCCACTTTTTTGCACTTTTCTCCAAAACTGAGTCACCTCTGGAAAATATGAGAAAATGCGTTTTTATAGGATGACAAGAGATTTTGAAAGATATAGTCCTTTCATGAAATAGATGCCTGAGTAAAAATTGCAGAACCAAGGCATTGCGTTTCTAGAGCTGTTGATTTTCTGAATTTAGGTAAAAATTTCTCAAAAAACTAAAAGTGCTCAGAATTTTCTCGAAATTGGCTGGAAGCTGTAAAAATATGTTTTTTAAACCTTCATAGATGCTTTAGCAAGCAGCTCCAGGTGTTATAGACATATTTGGGCACTGCAACCCCAATCATATATGTCCACAAACCAAGGGCTTCTGAGTCCCTAAAAGTGTTGTTTCACACCCTAAAGAACAAGGTCAGCTGATTACATCATCTCCCAGAAGTTATCCATGGAAAACTCCTTAGAATTGGTCAAAACCAGACCATACAGACTGCTCAGTGCTAAGGGTGCAATGCATCTCACCTGCCACATGCAAAAAGTGCGATGCATACTGAGAAGCCCTTCTGTAGGGTGTGATGGGTGAGAGTAGACAAATGGCAGAGACAGTTTGCAAGGTGGATGATCATGGAATCTTCCATAAACTTCTCCTGTGACACTTGCCTCTCTGAATTCGCCCAGGGATGAGGAAGAGATCATGAATCTCTAAGTGGAACCAAGAACTATCAGAGAGAGGACACTAATCAAAATCCTATAAGATGACTCACCCCCCTGCAAACATCTATATATGGATCCCTCAACCCAGAGATCGAGAGGCTGGAATTTTGTATCTTGTAAGGAAGTGCTATTGGTTTCCTGGTGAAACATCATATTGTAGGGTGATCTAATATTTTCATGAGGTGAAGAAGGGCTTTCATGCTGGGAGGATGATGTTGGGTCAGATCAATGGGTTGTAATCCTCTCTTCTAATCTTTCTATCAATAAAGTTATTCAAGTTTTCCTCCACATTCTTGTATGTTTGATGATATATGCATTTGTGTGGTCAATATATATCTGGTCCTATATTGTTTATGATTGTAGATCTCTGTACTTTGAAGATATTATGATGCTTTGACTTTACAAGTACTCTTTGAAGTGGGTAAGCAAGGAAGGAGCGGCAAAGATCTGTTAGAGGGGAGAAGGAACAAGTAGGGAACCAAGCGAAAGATCGAGGCTGGTATTCTTCGCTCTTCTCCTATCTACTTCTCATAAAGGAAAGTGAAAGTAACTTTAGTTTGTTTGTTCTAGGATAGCTAACCATCTTAGTGGGACTAGTAGCTCTGCATGGGAACTAGATTTCCCGATAACACCAGGTTTCCCTCATCCTTTTGTTATTTTTTGGCTAAATTGAGCTTGTTTTCAAGCTACTTTACCTTGACATTGGTGATCATGTTTTGAGCCTGGTAGTGGTGTGCCATATGCCTAAGGAACTGATTATCTCTGTTAACCTTTTCAAGGAGTTTCTCAAGGTGGAAATTGATCTTTTCACGCCAAAACTCCCTATCTTCATTTATTTCCATGGCAATCCTCTCCTCAAAGGTTAATTCTTCCATTAGTGGCTTTTGTTCTCTTCTAGGTCCGGGTTCATGTCTTTGAACAATTACTCTCCACGATTTGGTATGCATGTGGCAAGAGAGATGACATCAATTGAGAATGTGAAATAAATCCCTACAATGGTGGCCTTTTCTTCTTTCATATTGGTGGCAATCAAATCAATGAGCTACTCATGAAAACTTACCTCTTCCACTCTTTGGCAAAACCCTAGGTAGTTGACATCTTCAAAGCATTGTCTTATGAATGGTGAAGAATTAATCTCATTTCAGTTTGTGGGCCCATACCTCAGAGTCCTCCCTCCTTTATGATGTTTTCTCTTTTCTTATGGTGAAGAATTTGCTTCCATTTTTGAAACCCTAGATGATAGGAAATGGGAAACAAATAGTGAAAAGTGACTGAAGTGGTGAAATGAGGGGGTTAGGGAAGGGAGATGGGAGTAGGGGAGTTTTTGGAGATGGATAGAGGCTTTAGGGATGCTTAGGAAGTTAAATTAATGGAAATTAATAAGGAAGATGAAATATGAAATTTAAACACAGTCCTATCTAGGGAAACTACATAATTTGATAGAATAGAGCTATGGTTTGTAGGGAGGTGAAGTGGAATGAAGGGAAATGGTTTGTTGGTGAATGGGGATGATGAGTTTCATGCAAATAGAGTTATAGGGATAGTTATTTTTAGGATTTCAAAACTCCAACTGATCATTCTCAAGCTCAAAGCATGAAATTCACACAAACCCTAGATGACTAAACTAACCATCATTCATCTGTTTTGCCAAAGTACAAGAGGGAGGGAAATGAGAGTATTTACTTGCTCGATGGTTTAGAGCAATAGAAAAAAGGAATGAAAGCTTAAAATTTTAAATTGGGGATTTTTCGTAAGTTTTGGGATACTCTACCATGGGTGCAACGCAGTTAGGCTATGTGTAGCACAATGTCTCTATTCGCAGCACCACCTCTAGAAGCGCAGCAAAACTGCAAGTCCATCTTCCAACCTACTTTTGGAGGCCTTAAACTACTCCAAATGGATCACTTGATACCTCGTTGGAAATATCTTTAAGTCTGCTACAAAATGGACTCATCAAGAATGTAATTTGGACACTCCATCAGGGAGAAAAATGGAATTTTCCAACATCACTCCAAAAGCCTAGGGTGTCTCTCACAATAGCGGAACGCCATTTTGCATAGCACTTTTGGATGCATTCCACTAATCCAAATCATGATCTGAAGGAACAATAGGAAATATTAGGATATATTCTACACAATAGAGTCCTTAAGCACTTCCAACACCTTCTCCAAACCCCTGAAAAACTGTCTTGAAGTCAAGTTGCCCAGAAGTGTAGCAACTCTCCCATAGCAAGTGTATTTTTGGAAGTTCTTTAAAATCATAACACCTATGCATAAAATGAGGTAGTTTTCTATTCCTTGGACTATAGTGGACAAAATCCTCTTTCAATTTTGTAAAATTATTCTCCATTTGGTCATAAACATATTTTTAAGAAACAATGTCCCTATGAGGAATGATGAGACGAGGTAGTGTACTGCAGCATTGCCTTATTTGAAATTAAGCATTACCTTTCCCTTTATTTTGATTTCCCTAAGCTGCTTGTCACGTGGAAAGAGTTAATCTTGCGGACAAAACCAACCTCCCTAGAAGCCTAAGACTTTCTAGTGACAAACAAGACAATTAAGAGCAATCCTTCTCTAAACATGCATTATCATACGAGAAACCAAGTGTTTAAGATCCTACCTGTAGTCCCACGCTGTTGTAGTAGTCTAGCCTCGTCGATCCAGATGAGCTCCTCCTTCACTTCGAAACCTGCATTCACTAACAATCAAACGATTACATAGCACCTGAATATCCCATAAAATAAAACATATTCAACATATAGACCAAGGAGTATATGAAACAACTCATTAATAACAAATTGTTGAGAAGAATGGACTTATTTGTATTAATAGGAAACAAAAGAAACCATTACAACCTGAGCCTTGGTGTTGTGCAAGTTCCTCCCAGGGTCCACCAAGAGTTTTCCTTTACTTGATAAGCTCACCCACTTCCAAATGAAACAAGAAAGGTTGGGAATCTCTCCTCACAAGCTTCTACAAGGAAGTCCTAATTCCAGCAGCATCTACCCTTTGGAATGTTCAGCTTTCAACCTCCCCTCCTCTGGCCCAATGCCTGTATTTATAATGCTCTAGAGAAAGTTAATCAGGTCCATCATCAATGGGATAAGCCCCTTTTTGGATGGGGTAGCTCCTCTCTTGATGGGATAAGTTCCTCTTTCATAGGGATACATGAACCATCTGGAGGCGCTCAATACACGTCAAACAAGCTTCTAGAATGCTCTAGAAATGATCACAAGTAACTTTTTTAAGATGAAACTCACGCCTTTTGACCTTTACAGGAGTACGCATCCATCCCTTGACATACAGAGCATACAAGTACGCAGGTATTGTGAACTTGGGATGCATACACGCAGGTAAGGTTGAGAGAAACTGCGTATCCAGAGATAAACATGTTTTTTAATGACTTTCTCTCTTTCTTGAAGTTTGACATGGAGAACAGAGGTATAAGGCTTGCCAAGGAGGATAGTATGACTGTTGATGTAGCCATACTAACTGCAAATAGTCATGGTGACAAATTTTAGTGTAACAGATTGCCCCCTAAAGTGCGAAGCCTGTAATAGTTTAGGGTTTTATATCATCTAGGAAGGGTGAAGTACTTTATCATTTCAAGGATTATCTTGTGGAGAGCCTAGTGAGAACCTGCAATTTTCAACACAAAATACATGTATAAGATTATATCATCTCTAAGGTAGGCATTCCCATACTCAGATAAAAAACTTTAACTAACAGACTAACTACTACTCTGATACAAGAATGATTTCATAGTACATCATAATCATAGACTCATGTAGACACAGTATGGACGCAGCCATCTGTTTATAATTGGTCTACTATATAATAAGTACAAAACTCCTTGCAGCCTGGATGGTGGAAACTGGATCCAGGGTCTTCATTTCTACTTGCCGAATTGGTACGATTCTAGCCATGCGAATAGATGAGTCGATGTCGAACATGGTAGAAACCACTTGATTACCAGTCGATGATGTAAACTGTTAACAAGCGTGAGAGAGACCACCAGTGATGTCAATGGTTCTCAAAGTACCAAGTACAATCCATGAGATGTTAATGAATGAGTCGATGTCGAACATTTCATGGAGTCCTTCGATCGCAAGTCAATGATGAAAACTGACGTCGAAGGCGAGAAACCTACCATTGATGCATGCAGCCTTCAAGGTACTGACGATTTCTAAGTCAACTCTCTAGATAATGTGCTGATGTCGATAGAAAGCGACCTGTTGCAGGCAAGCCCACAACACGAAATCATAGTTCAAGTTGAAGAAATGTTGCTGTAAGGACTGACTCAAGGATGATAGAATGGATGATAGGTATTTTGCAGTTGAATGTTTTGTTTGCAGACATCTTGAACACATAACGACACAACAGATGGCTTGGTGATGAATGACTCAAATTTAATACCCAGAACCCGGTTGAAGAATTTCAATGTGGTTTTCAACTGTGAGGTAAAGGATTTCCCAACCCAGGCAAATGAATAAGTGTCGTGTTCAAGAGTGGTAGTAAGGTTTTTCCTGAGACAAAAGGATATCAAATAGGCTCATTCTTCTCATTTTTCCCCCACCATTTCTGGCAAGTACCTCTTTATTTTTTTACAAGCTTGAGGAGGATAACATATGCTTGTTTGTAAGCTCATCCTTCGGATGAGTCCAACTTAGTTTTTGATGCGAACCCTAAGAAGGAGTGGTCCGTTCCTGTTTGTAATAGAACAGGTCCTTTACTGTGAAATTTTAACGATCCAGTATAGGAGAAACTCGGCGTTTTTCATATTTAGAGAGTCTGAAAAACTTAAAAGACTCCAGATTGGACTTTTTCGTAAATTTGTGTCTCCTAAGCCCGAAAAAGTATAAAATAATACCTAGGAGAACCGCTTGATCTTGCGACCAAGGAGTATTTTCATGATTAGTGTCTTTGACCTGAAAAGTAAAAAGCGATCAAGGACACTCGTTTTAATTTCCAGTATCGAATTTGAAACGACAAAAAACCGACAATCTTTTCTTGTCTTGTTTTTTTACGGTCAGAAAAGGGCTATAAGGGGACCGTCTTTTAATTCTGTTTTAACGAGTGTAAAAGAAACGCTCGGCAATCTTTTCATTTTTTGGGAGTCAGAAAAGGGCTTAAAAAGATGACTCTGATGTTTGGTTCGTGAAAAATGACAAGTTTCCCTGAAAATCCCTTTGTCCTGCACAAAAACGACACATTACTCATACCTGTTTAAGATAGGCAAAAATACATTGAAAAATGTCCTTTCATGGTGAAAAATAAACAAATTTAGTATTTATTCATCCAAAAAACCTATAAAAAGACTTTTTACCATGTCATTTTTACCATTTTACTGTTGAGGGAGAGAAAATGGCTTTTGGCAAGAAACTTCCCGTGGACTTTGCGGAGAATCCGACCGTCGAAATCGAGTGCCGTCTCTTTCAGGTATTCCACACAATCCTCCTCTTCAATTTCATCCATTTAGAATTTTAATTTTAGCCCTTGTTTGATTTTTTGGGGGCATTGGGGTTTTAGGATGCGCTCCTTGGGGTACGCAGGTGTCCCATGGGTAACCTGCGTACGCCGACTTTTTCCTTAAAGGGAAAATGGTTGGGGTATGCAGCCTACCTTCAGACAAGTGTGTACCCACGCTCTGTTTTTGAAGGTGGGGTGCGTACCCCGTGCAAAGCGGATTTTCAAACCCCAGTCTTCAATTTTAACCATCAATTTTTGATTTTATGGTTTCTAATACGTTTTTCTTGGTGTGTAGATTGCCCACCATGCTTGATTGGCGTGAAAGAGAGCACGAAGATGTTTATTTGGCTGCGCTGAATCACCAACCTACGATTGATGCGTTAAGAGCATGCGGTCTTTTTAAATACTGGGTCATAGTTGGCATGAGGGCCTAGGTGCCATTTTTAGACTGGATGGTCGAGAGATGGAACGTCGAGGATTAGTGTTTTTACATTGGAGGCCACCAGCTCGAGATAGAGGCCTCTGACATATATTTTCTCACTGGTTTGCTCAAGAGGGGCGAACACCTTTCTCTATTCGGGACTAGGCCGGGTGGCCAATCCCTTGCTAGCCTCCGGCTAGAGTGGTGTAACAATCAGAACCAGGAGAAGGGGATTGAAATCAAGTTCATATCCCGGCCTGAACTTATGGTGATAGCTTTCACTGTTACCAGACCCTGTGGCATAGCCGCCTTACACCTTGCCACTGGGTCTGAGATGCGGATGGCAATAGATTGCTATCAAGGCACCATTTTCAACTAGTGCGATGCTGTACTGGCCAACATGAAGGGCCAGTTGACTAGGGTGAAGAACGGACAATCAAATACTTTTGGATACGGGTCTTTGGTTGTGATCTTCGCCTTAGAGAGAGTTCTTATGTTGATCCCACAGCAGCTCACGGTTGGGGTTGGGCCACCTCGAGAGCCGAAGTTGATGCGATGGGTTGCGGTTATGGCCCGGCATCCCGATGAGGGAGCAGAAGTCATCCGATTTCCAGCAGGTTACTTTCACTGGTTAGAGAACCAGGTATTTGCTATTCATGATTTTGTGTATTCCGGAATGGATTATCGTGGTGATCTGGACATGGTTCTTCCACAGGGAGAACAATGGGATGACAGAGGTATATTCACTTTTCACAATTGTTTTAAATTATCTATATTTTTTTTTTTTTAAACATCGTTTCAAAACTGACAGTAAAAATTTTCAAAATGCAGATGTAGGCCCACTGCGTCCAGCCTATCTCTGGCCTTTTGAGAGGAGACATCCAGTTGCACCGCTACCGTCCCCACAGGACGCGGCTGCAGAGACGCTGGCTGAGTTGGAGCAGGATCTAGAGCATCTGATGGCAGACATACCAAAGACGACCATAGGTGATATTCCTATCAGGCTTCAGCGCTATGCAGTAGCAGTCCCAAGGCCTTTTAGGAGGTTCTTATGTAGGGTAGCCCGTGTAGTGGTGTCATATAAGGAGCACCACTAGTGATTGGATGGTCGCTTTGTGGACACATGTTACATTTTGGTTTTTTGTACTTATCATTTTTGCCGATCATAAGGTGTTTTTCAACCTATGATCGAGGATGATGTATATTTTTTAACACACTCTATCTATATATATATCATTTTACCGGCTTATCTTGTTAAACATGTGTGATGAAATGTTTTTAAATTTACAATTATCTCAAATGTCTGTCTAATACTCGAGAAGCAATTCCATATGCTAATGTATTTAGAGACCTTGGAATATGCTGATATTCAATGTAATTAAACTCACGTTCCAAGAGACGCACTCTCAAAAACAATCTTAACAACACAGGATTTCTAATGGCATAAAATCTATTAAGCTGTAATACAATGAGTTCCTAATCTAACCTCACAATCAAACGTCGAATCCCAAGTGAAATAGATTCAGACAATAACTCAATCACTGCACTGTATTCTGCAATGTTGTTTGTTGTTTGACCGAGGCTCACCCCATGCATACTAACTCGTCAAAGGGCGAATAGGTAACCCAAGCTGCGGAAGAGATATTCTGTGTACTACGACAAGCACCATCAGCAAATCCAATGTAGGTTTGGAGAGGCATCGACATCTGAAATATCAAGAGTAAAACCAAGATAAGCCAGAATAATGACGAAAACACACTCTCTAAGCTAAGCACACTATCTAGACTAATAAACACACCAGCTAGAAAGAAAACCTAACTAGAAAAGAAACCTAACCTAACTAAAAATTCTCCATACCCTGCATTTAAGCATAATACTTCTTTAGGTAAAGTCCATTTCTGGGTTTACCCAAAGAGTTCCCGTCAAAATCAACTAGCTCATATGCCCCCTTTGCTAGCTTTTGCTTGACAATGTAGGGCCCATGCCACATAGGAACGAATTTTCCAGCACCTAGCTTATCGTTAGCTTGATCATATAATAGCAGTAGGTCTCCTTCCGAAAAATTTCAAGGGGTCACTTTTCTATCATATTGAGCTTTCATCCATTTCGCATGAGTCTCGATTGCCAATGCAGCTTCACGACGAGTCTCATCTAATTGAGCTAAGTATAATAAACGCTTCTCCTCTTCGGACGTAGCTGGGAGTAATTCGATAGCCATTTGAAGTGATGGGATTTCACATTCAATGGGCAACACAGCTTCTAAGCCATAAACTAGCTGGAAAGGAGTGAACCCTGTTGATGTTTTCACTGAGGCTCGATATGCCCATAGCGTTGAAAATAACATGTTGTGCCAATTCGACCAATGAATACCAATGATTCGTCGGATCATGATAACCAGAACTTTGTTGATAGACTCAACCAGACCATTGGCTTGTGGATAATAAGGAGTAGAGCTATCGCGGCGCAAACCAAGCTGGCCTGTAAGTTCGGTCATCATGACGTTTCGAAAATGGCGCCCATGGTCAGTAATGATCACTTATGGGACACCAAACCTAGCAATAATATGATTGAAAATGAAAATTGTTGTTGTTTTGCCATCTGCCTCGAATGTAGGCATCACCTCGGCCCATTTAGTAAAATAATCAACCACGAGGATGATATACGCATGCCCCCCGGCCGACTGAGGGTTACAAGTTATGAAGTCGATACCCCATTTGGCAAAAGGACCGACGACAATTATAGGGTGGAGAGGAGCAGTTGGTGCGTGCATCTTTCGATCAAACACTTGGCAGTTGTGGCATTTTCGGACCACAATAATACAATATTTGAATAAAGACAGCCAGAAGTAGCCAGCGCGCAATATCTTTTGGGCAGTGCAATACCCAGACATATGACTGCCACACGCTCCAGAGTGACAGTCATTCAAAACCCTCTCAGCCTCTTCGTGAGTTAAGCAACGTCGAAAAACCAAGTCTGCCCCACGGTGATAAAGAGTATCTCCAATAATTCTAAACTGTTGGGACTGGAACCGAATTTGTCGATGCTCCGACTTTGAAAGTTCAGGCCGAAAAGATTGGGTCTGGAGATAGACAATTATATCTCCATACCACGGATCTAAAGTGCTGATGAGAAACAAAGATTCATCCACAATGGACTCTTCTGCCACAGTCTCCGTGTCAGCACGTGGGAAATCACACATTAACTCCGCAAAAACTAAGGATTTCTTAGACTTGGATTTCTCGAACTCGAAATTGAACTCTTGCAGGATAACGATCCATTTAGAGTACTTGCCCCCTAGCAATTGTTTAGTCAAAATATAAATCATAGGGTTGCAATCGGAAATCACAATAGTTTTACGAAGTAAAATGTAGTGACGGAAACGCTGGACAGCGTGAACAGCTGCCAGGGCCAATTTCTCCACATGAGAATATTTTAACTCAGTTGGATTTAGGGTCCGACTAAGATAATATATCACATGTTCCGCTCCGAATTCGTCTTCCTGGACTAGCACCATTCCAATAGTGGAATGCGAAGCTGCGAGGTATAAGAAGTAATCCCGGTTGTAGTTGGGAGGATACAACAATGGTGCATGGGTCAACGCGTGCTTGAGTGTATCAAAAGACTGCTGAGCAATCTCATCCCAAAAGAATTGAGTGTTCTGTTTTAACAACCGGGTAAAACCCTTAGTGACCTCGGCGGAGTTTGGAATGAATCGGCGTAAAAAGTGCACTTTCCCCTGCAAACTTTGGAGTTGGTGCAAACTCGAAGGAGGAGGCAATTTGATGATTGCTTCGACTTTCGAGGGATTGACGTGAATGCCGGCTTTTGAAACAACAAATCCGAGCAATCGACCCGCTTCTATACAGAATACACACTTGTGCGGATTTAAATGAATACGATAATGCCTACACCTCATAAATATTGCTCGTAAGTGGACAAGGTGATCAGCTCGATGTAAGCAATGAACAGGCAAATCATCGAGGTACGGTTGCACAATGTGTTTGATGTCATGAAATGCATAAGACATCGCCCGTTGAAAAGTGGCTTCGACATTCTTAAGTCCAAAAGGTAATTTGCAATAAGCAAATGTCCCCCATGGACAAATGAATGTTGTTTTTGGTTGGTCGGCAGGTAGAATATTGATTTGATATTATAGCCCGAAAAACCATCCATAAAGGAAAACATTTCGCTTCCGGCACAATCATCAATTATTTGATCGATATAGGGTGTTGGATAATTGTCTTTGGGACAAGCTTGATTTATATCCCTATAATCAATACAGATTCTTATTGTTCCCTGCTTTTTGTTAACAGGGACAATATTCGATACCCAGTCCGTTAACGGAATTGGATAAATGAAACCTGCTTTCAACAACTTTTCGACTTCTGCCTTAATGGCAGCCGCTTTTCGAGGGTGTATCTGACGCAACCGTTGCCGGACGGGTTTAGCATCTGGGTAGGTCTTGATCTCATGGACAATAATAGCGGGGTCAATTCCTGGCATCTCCTCGTATGACCAGGCAAATACGTCACAGAATTCTTGGAAACGAATACCTAGAAATCCTAGCTATCCTAACTATCCTAGCTATCCTAGCTATCCTAACTATCCTAGCTATCCTAGCTACATCTATACATGAGAAAGCATTTTCAAGACAATCATCTTCAGGTCAGAAACAAAGATCTACGATGAAGATCTTCCCATGGTAAATCGTCTACGCATAGGATTTCACGAAGGTGTTCGTCAGATGAGACAACTTCGGGAAACGTTTTTAACGCTGAAGGTGATGTGAAAAAAGAGTCCTCATGGACCACATTCATTTGGCCAGATTTGGTTGAAAGAAAATCGGTGAAAGACACTACGGCTTCATAAGCATGTTCATATGGACTCAAAGGCATAGCATTACCCAGTGAGTCTATCTTAGATTCGGAAGGGACAATCCAAGGATCGTCATAAGTAATGATATCTGACGTAATCATATGAATTGACGCAAATGAAGATGCTTCGTGGATTGGAGGAAAAGGAAAAGTTCCTAGTAAAC
>APFE031156643.1:33613-47748 GCA_000404065.3 Pinus taeda
GAAGTCCCCTTGTTGCCCTCAGGAAAGCATCTACATTGGATGTATATTCTCTCTCGATTGATTGTCTTGGCCTTTGCATAAGCACTCTTACCTTCAATCTCTTGTTTCTAGCTTTAATGTTTTCTTCTACTAATATCATTGATATGCCTATTTTGAAATCATACTATTTTCGTCCTACAACCTCTTGTTCTCTTTCTTATGCCTATCATTTTCCTCAACAATGTTATGTTTTTTCTGGTGATCAATTAATTTTGTTCTTTGATGTATATTTCTAAAACCTTCACCTCTTCAACCTATCTTTTCAAGCTTCTAATTTTTCTTTTCCTCTTATCCATGTCAATCTTTGAAGATGTGAGAGGGGATTTCCTTTTTGCATCTCAAGGAGTGTCTTATTGAATAATGGAAAAATATATTTCCTCAAAGGGTGATTGCTCCTTTTCTTTTGTTGTGTGTGTGAATGACATTTCCTCGTCTATTGCACCTATGAATAAATCATGTTCTTCCTATGCATATGTGAACAACTCCTTTTCTTATTATTTTAAAGATTTAATGTAGTCATACAAGACTTATTTGTTCCTTATCAATTTCCAAAGTGGATGTGGTAGAAGTAGAAAAATTGGTTCTTGGTTTCTTAGCAACACTTGTAAATGCTTGCTCTTTCTTACTAACCTATTCATGTTGGCTATTGATTTCCTTGGCCAACGATCTACTAATTCTTCTCCAATGTGTAATTGTGAGTTTTGTGTCCTTTTATATTTTATGTTGCCCTTTTCCTCTTAAAATTGTGGGTCTTGGTTCTTTTGGTTGAATGGTTTCTTCTTATTCTTCTCCCTCTAATATGCTCACAATATATCTACATTATATTCTTTCTAAAAACCATTATCAATTAAAAATTATTCCTAAATTTTGTTGCTTACTTGTAATCCATAGAGTATTATAATTTTAATTAATCCATGGTAATAAAGACTGTGTTCCTCATTCCATATTTTTCTTTGGATGAATTTCACCATCTTAATTATACCACACAACAAGTAATAGGGCATGTTCACAAGCTTCTCCTTCTTTAAATGCATGATAGAGGAAAATGGCACTAAATCCCCTTTCACAAGTAGCATATTTTTTAATAAGGAATACCAAATCTCTCCATGGACTCTTGAACCGATTTCCTGGTACCCTTGAGAACCATTTTGGCTTTTGTCTACATTTGTTGAAGAAAGGTGTCCAAGCCTTCTCCTCTATTTTCTTATTTTAAACCACCTTTCACCATCATGTTGTGATGAACCTATGACCTAAGAAAGTGTATGCCCAAAAATGTGTATGGTAAGGTTATCATTCTTTGCGCTCTCTCCATCAAATTTATGTGCAAAATCCCTTGTCACTTCTATGTTATATCCATGAAATTTGGAAAAGAAACCTCGCCATCTTGCATCTTGGAGAATTAATAAGCATTCTAGGTGTAATTTTGTTGTTTCAAACTCATAAGGTTCAATCCTTACTGCCATTTTCTCAACTATATATGAAGTCTTGTAAATTAGCTTCCCCATGTGAATAATTTCCCAACTATTAATTTTGAGTTTTGAAGAGGGAATAATTTGTGTTTAGAACTATTTGTTGGAAGTACTGAGAGGGGAGCTAATCTATATTTCTCTTCAATTAGTATATTTTTAACTTCACAGATCATTAATTAACATTATCATCAGATGTAACATAAATCAACAATAAACAACACCATTCAACAATGTGCAAACATCAAGACAACAAACATCATATATTTTTAGGTGGAAACCCTTCCAAGAGAAAAACCATTGAATGCTTCTTAATATTTTGTCTTCCATAAAATGTACATCAATATTTTCATCTCCAACTAGGGGAGGCTCAAAACCCTTTCTTTACAAGCTCTAACCTGAAGGATGCCTCGATGCCCTAGTTTACCAGTTGCAACTAGAAGGATGCTCCAACGTCTTGGTTTACAGGCTCCAACTTGAAGGATGCAACAACATCCTATTTACCAACTGCAACCAAAAGGACGCTCCAATGCCCTATGCAGGTTCTGCCCTAGCACCACCCTTCCACCCTAATTAGCTGACAAACCATGTTTCACAATTTTTAGATTGGATCCACCTGTGTCAAGATACAATACAAAAATAAAAATCTCTTTGCAAAACAAACTTTGCTTCAACAATTTAATATGCTCCTGTGCAACAAATTTATGCTTACATCAACCAGGCATTGACACTATTACAATATTGTTGTTTCATCACATAGTAGCAACAATTTTTTTTTACAAGATCGGTTAATTTTGTATTTCCAAAAAAGAAAAGGAGCTGACTCTTATTACTCTGATACTTGAGTGCTTGAATCCCAAATTTTTTATAGAGCGTAAGACTATTCTGGCATATTGCCTAACGAACTAACATAGTAACAAAATAAACTTCAATGACATATTACTTGTATACTATTATAGAACTAGAACAACTTAGTATTGGTTTACAGAGTTTTCTTGCTGGGACCTCTACTTTTTGCCTTGGTATATTGAGTTTTCTCCCTCCTAGATCAGAGTGTAGTTTTTGATGTATGTAACACCCTCCTCCAAATGTATACATTTATTTTTTAGGGTTATGATTTCTGCTTTCTAATTCTCAAACTGCATCTTCTAGTAGCTGATCTCCATCTTCATCTCAAATTTGAGGTCTTGAATTGTTTCTTTAAGTCTGCTGATCATGAATTTGTTCGCTTTGCAGGTGGCGCAACTGTCATTCTAAGCAGCTTTCTCCACCGGGTTGAATTCCATTTCTGATGTTTGATTTTCTGTGGTATTGTAGTGCTTTCTGAAGTTCCTATGTGCACTGTGCCTTAGTCGATTTTCGCTTCTCTTGAATTGATGACTCCTCTTCTACTGACTGCTATTTGATTGTTTTTTCCCACCTCTTTGTGCTATTGGTAAGAGCTGGAATAAGTGACCAATGTGACGCTTAGGAGCATTTTGGGCTTGGTAGAGAGTTGCAATGAGTGTTGCAAGTTCGAGAGAAGTATCTACCTTAAAATTATTAACAAATAGAAGGATATTGATCAGGTCACTGTTGGCTATGTGAACGCATAAGGAGGGAGACTCTTCACAAGGATTGATTGAAAGAGATTTGATGAGGGAAATGCTCAAGATTTTTAGCGTATGTGGAGAATGTGAAGTAGACGATCTGGGAAATCAATGAGGGGAATGCAAAACAGAGGCCTCAATATTCTCATTGACAGGGCTGCATATGAATAAGGGAAGGATAGTATCAAAATTTAAAGAAGGAAGGCGATGGAGATGATTTTCATAGAAAGTGTAATTCGTGCAAATTTGCCAATGAAAGAGTGGCTTATCCTCCTTGGACTTCGGGCTAGAATGGAAATTTGATTCTCTCAGGATTTTCTGGAATAAATCACGAGTTTTTCATGAGTTTTGGGCTATTGATGTATCTGTGCACTGATTTGTTGTGGTCCTCTGGATCTTCTTTTTGTTGGTCTTCTGATTTTTTTTAGAAATGCGTTGTTTGTCATGATCATTGATTGGATAGAACTAAGGGATTGAGTTATGGTAGAACTCTTCATTTTCTCTTATTTCTCCTTCCAATCTAGTAATTGCCATATTAACATAATGATCAGCTGTGTTGTTATTCTCTCTTAATATACGTTTGAATGTGACTTTGCTTGCACTGACCAGATTGTTCCTTATTCGTTTGAAAATCCGATTCATGGCTGCATTTGAAGGATTTTTGTTGATGGCCATTGCTTCAATAATGATATCCGAGTCCCACAATATTATTGGTTCTTTAATAGCTCTTTTTTAAGTATCCTTGTGCCTAATAACAGACTGTAGGCCTCTACTCTATTATTTGTAGTTTCCTCCAATCCCCAGTCATAGGAGACCAGCATGTTCCCCCGGGGGTCGTTTATTGTTCCTCCAGCCCCTACTTTCCCTGGATTGTTTTTAGAGGCCCCATCAAAGAACAAGCAAAATCTATTTTGATTTCCTTTCCATATTGTAAACTCTTCCTCATTTAATCTCATCTTCCAATTCTGTACTTTAGGTGTGTCTCTGAGATTTTTATTTCCATTGTTTTTTATTGTTGCCTTGCTTATCCAATCCCTTTCTTCTTGTTGTAGGATATTGTTATCTATCATTGTTGTACCCTTCTCATTTAAAAATTAAGAGGTGAGACCCCATGTTTTTTTATAATATCTTTCCAATTTTTGGTGCCTGATCTTTAAAGATGCTTTTATTCCTTGCGAGCCATATTTGCCAACAAAGAACTGTTGGGAGGCTTTCCTAGAAAAATTTTAATAGTTGCCTTTTTCTTTGTTGAGTAGGGGTAAGTTTTTTTCCATTTTATGAAGAAATCCATGAAGGTTCTCGAGAATTTTAGATTAACTTCCAAAGGAGTTGTCAGCTGCTTCCATTATTCTTTTATGACCGTGCAATCCAGAAAGAGGTGCTGGATAGTATCCTCTTCCTTTAAACACATCGGACACTTGGATGGACTAGAGAAGCCTTTTCTTTTGAGATTTTCAGAAGTAAGTTTTTTTCCTTTTAGCAGGGTCCTGTTGATGCCTCGAAAATCGTTGCATCAACATCGGGGGATAACCACCCGGTCCAGACCTTAATACAACTCCTTTTCCATTTGGGATGGTGGCTCCGACTGGATAATGGACCAGTTTTCCCCAGTGATGAATTAAAAAAGGGATGGCATCGAAGCTGACTGGTTTCTAATAAGTTGATAATGGATGAATTGACTTAAATCTAAAAGCGGAAACAATACAAACAACCTATTCTATCCCAGGAAGCTTCTATTCTTAAGTCGCAACGTTTCAATAATCTCTATTTCATCAATAGGATATAGATGACTCTATTTCAATAAACATAGACATTTCCTTCATATAATAATTGCTTTGTTCAAATAGTTGAACAAAGTAATTAATAAAACATTGTTACACTTGTCTTTTTATATTACTGATACATGTATGATTAGAAGAAAAGCACGCTGTAAACATCCAATAGTGGAAAGTATAAAGAATGTTGTTAAAACACATGCATATATTCAATAATAGCAAGAATGATCAAATAACAATTCACATAAAAAGAATGAATGCAGACATAGATAGTAGTACCATATGAGTTGCAAATCATTCCCAACATCAATCGCAATTCGAATTCCTTCTTTCGACTCAGAGATACTTTTAAATAAAGGCAGCAGTGCACATCCACATAAAAGCTTCGTTAATAAAATTGGAATAATTGACCCAGTCTTTATAAAAAAAATATACCTGAAGTACAGTAGTGCAACTTCAGGTTTAAGTCATATACAAAAACTTAGGACCCTTTCTAAATACATGAAAGGGTCTATAAATACTTAATTAAACTAACTAACTACAAAATTAAAATGCTACTAAATTGGTATAACTTGATCTTGAATATCTCCCCCACAACAATCTGGTAGTCGGCAACATGATTCATCACTCTCGCTATTTGTCTTTTGACCTGAGTTGGCATATTGCTAGCATCGGTTCCACTTCTTGAGGGCGGCTGAGACGAGAATTGAGTTGAGCCGAATAGGTGGCATCGTGTATATCGGGAATGATACACCCGATTGCATCTGTTAGGCACTTGAGGGCGACTCTCTGGCTGTATGGTTTTACCAGGAACAACCAAGAGGTGTCCCAAGTTAAACTTTTAATACCTGTGATCAATCTCCCATTCTTTTCCAACTCTTGATAACATGATTGCTCCAATGTTTTGGCCGATAGTAATTTACCTGGTGTACATTGGGAGATCATATTAGATAAATAGAGAGTATTGTTAATTAATTCAATCAAATTACTTGTGGATAATTTGCATCTAGAAACTGCTCTCTCTGCCTTCATCAATTGGGACTGCCATTCCATGAATAGAATTTCTTTATGCGATTCTAGGATTTTAGGCAAATTTGCTGCCTGTCCCTCATTAATGTCCTGCCAAGTAAGAAAATCTGTTAAGGTCTCATCGGCCTGCTCTAAGTCCTGTCTAGCATCAACTGATTTATCGATTATTGATGTTGTTATGTCACATAGGGGTTCAACTTGAGCAATTTTATGACACAATAATCTTATTTGTGTTACCAATGCCTTATTAATTTGTAGTGCTTCTGCTATGAAATCGGCAGGCTGCGGAAGACTCTTGAACTTCTCTATTTGACCTGATAATTGAGCAATTTGCTCATCTTCTGTCTTTATCATCTGTTCATTCATCGTCTTCAATTTTGCTAATGCCTCTGATAATTATTTCTGCCTTTGAATCGCGCTCGAACTACTGAATTCCGAACCCCCAAAAATCCTTGATTTCTCTTCATGTAACTGCTTGTTCAGTTGATTATTTAACTATTGCTTCGTTGAAAATTGTTGTTCTAATTGTTCTGCTTTCTGCTGTGCCTCCGATAGCTGTGCTTGTAACAAAACGATTGCCTGGTCTTTTTCTTTTAACAAATTACTCACTTCCGATGCCTTGTCCATGGTGGCCGCTGAATAGGCTCCAGCATACTGGGACAACTTTGTTAGGTCATCGGAAGGATCTAACTCCTCCTTCTAAACTATGTTGGCTGTCACTGTTTGTTCAGGGAACAGGGAAGGTTGATCAATCCTTCTCCTTTTCCACTGTTGCTTTACTACGGCCCTATGCTTTGGGCTGTAAAAGACATCCAATGGAGGTATATCCTCCACTTGCAAAATGATTTGATCCGAAGGATCTTTGGGAATTATTTCTAAGTCTGTAGTAGGGGTAGACCGCTGGTTCCTTCGCTTGGAACCTCTTTTGACGCTGTATCCTGTGTATCAGTCACTTTGGATGTATCAACATCTCTTGAGCTTTCTAGATTGCTTATGATTGAGTCGAATTGCTGCCATTCCTGGAGCAATCTCGGGTTGATCTGGGTATCGACATTCACATCCTTGCTGCTCTTATCCTGCTCCTTTTTGAGTTCTTCCTCATGTATTTTCTCTTGTTCTTTCCTCTGTACTTCTTCCTGTTCTTTTCTCTGGAGTTCCTCCTGCTCTTTTCTTTGGACTTCTTCAAAAATTTCTGATGTAGCAGGAGGTTCGTTGGTAAGTCGCTGTTCAGGCTCGCTTGACTGTGTCATTGGGGCAGTGGCTAACAAATCTAGAGGCAGAGTTTGCAACATCTGCTCTCTAAGTTTGTTAAATTCAACTAACCCGTCGTCGTGATATCTCATTCTAGCTAGCGCTTGAACCTGAAATAATCACTCGGCCGAGGAGAATAGGTCATCAAACTCATCTTCTTTATGTTCAAACTTAGTGAGTTTTGCCTGTTCTAGTACATTATAGACGGTTTTGTTTGGATCAAATCGTCTATTAGGAAGAGTGGCGAGATTCAGTATATTTATCTTTTCTGCTTCTTTCTCTGCATGCTTATAGTCATGCAGAGTGTAAATGCCACACCTTAGAGGAAAAGGAGGCCAAAATTGCTTCTTTGAATTCCTCAGAGTCTTGGTAGCTTCTGCAGATGTAAGCTGATATGCTATCTCTCGAGCCAATAGTTTGTCGGGTATATACAAGGGGAGGACATGAGGCCTGGCATGACTGCCAAAAACTCTTACATATGTAAATTTTTCTTCTCCGAGCCAGGTTCCTAAGGCTGTCAAGTCAATCTCTGCTTGTGAGGAAATCTTAGGAGCAGGTTTGTCAAAAATTACATAGTAAATGGGCAACATAAATCCATTGCAAACTTGATATAGGTGGTGTTTATAATGGGCTTTACACAACTTCTGGTGATAGATATGAATGGGCATGGCGTCCTGTGGAGTCCATCTCCACTCTAGCACAGGAAATTCAGAGTTAAAACAGAGATTATCTAAGATGTAGGCACTAAAGTAAAATGGAGGAATAAAGCTATCAGTAACGCGGGTTTTGTTTCTGAACTCAAGAATAGTTGTTGCTAACTTATCAGATAATATATTCCCCCAATCCATTATTTTGCTATTGACTGCTACTTCCATTAAAGGTACCATCTCTATGGATAATTTTGAGGAATCATGCAACCCCCAAATCCTACACATCATCGCTCCAGCATAATAATAAGGAGAACACAAGGAATCGACATAGTACTTACCCGAGGACTCATGCTTGTGTTTCGCGGGGTTATGTCTCCATTCCCGTATAGGTGCTGATTCAGTTTCATTTTCATCTCTGAACTTCTCCAGAATTTTTTTGTTATACTTCTTCTTTGGTTCAGTCAAATGGTACATTTGTCTCAAATCATTGGGTTGAAATGAACCGAAGACTCTCCCATCGATAGTGCAAAATGTTCTGTTTGTAATTGGGATTTCCTCAACTGCCCACCTTACTACGTCTGTGTATGGAAGAATTTTCTCTCGAGCCGCTATCCGATGTAAGTGAGAATCAACCAAATCCTTTAGGGTAGCTTCAGACTTCTAGTTTGAGCCTGCTGTAGCTTGTACTGATGTTTCTTGAGGTTCTTCGGCTTCCACCAGATTATAGATTCTCTGCTAACTAGTATTACCGAGACCAAGACATGTGGTGTCTGAGATTAATCCTTTTTTACTTGGTCCCGGATCAGCAGTATGTTGTCCTGTTACTGCGGAAGCTAAAGCTGTTCCAAATTTCTTAGCATTCTTCCCCATTTGGCCTAAATTCGCTGCTTCAGAGGAGCTCTGCACAAGAGATAAAATGAAAGTAATGCAGAGAATAGGTGGCGCAAACCAAGTATGAAAGGGTTATATCAATCAATGAATAATGGAGGATTAAAATAAGACTGTCGTGGATACAATCTCTGAAGAGATTTTGGCATAACTGCTCCATTAATTGGCTGTTTAAACGTGTCAATCATTTAAATGCTCATCATATCGTTTATTCGCCGAATAGTTCATTTAAGCGTGGCTTTGATTTTTTGGCGGTTGATCACAAGTGAATCACTATCGGGAATAGGAAGGCTTTTAATAACGATTTAATATAATATACCCAATCCTTTTCAATCCTTTTTGAAAGTGCGCTTAGCTTTATTGCAATCGGAGATCGGAGGAATGTTTGAGTAGTTATATTGGTGTCATCGCGAAATCCCCGATCGCCGATGGCGATATCGCTAATTCACATCGGGAGTTTTTAGAAGAGGGCTTTTTGTTGCATGCATGTTACACTCCCCGATCACCGATAGAGATATCGCATCGGAGCAAGGAGAGGGGCCTTTTGTCACGATTGCTTATCTTCCCGATATCCGATACTTATTCGCGCTTGTCGTATCGGGGAAAACCAATGGGTCTTTTGTTATGCATCCTTTGTTGTTGCGATATGCGATCTTGCGATCGCTCTATCGCAATAATAAAGAATTATTCATTTTTTATTATAAGGCTGATTATATGTTGTCTCAAAAGGTTTATAATGTTTTGTTTCTTTTCGAACCTTTTGAGGAATGATAAGTTGATACCAATTTTATCTAAAAGGGACCCATTTCATATTATAGTTTTGAAGGTAAAATTTTATGAAATGGGGGGTTGTTGTATAGCACAACAATTGGTGATTCGCTAGGAGAAACAATTATCTCTGAGAAATATTGAAATACTTAGACTTTATTTATATAGAAATCTTATCAAAGAGGAAAATTCTAATATAACTAGGTATACATAGATTCTGAATATAATAAGAGCTATTTTTGCTAATTTCTTCTCTTGTTAAAATTAAATACATTCTAAGTTTTAAATTGGCCTCTATTAGTTGATAATGGTAAAACAAAAAACCTTTCCAACTTAGCCTTTTTAATTGACTCCTTTGTCATAGATAGAGCCTCTGCTGCCAACAAACGTTCATAGTTTCGATAGGGATACCTTTTAACCATTTGACTGTCCATTGTCCCATCCATTTCAGAGTATGATTAAAGAATGAATTCAAAATATGCTTTCATATTTTGTATTTCTTTTCCTTTTCTATTGTAAGATAAAAAGCCATTGTCCTGGTTTGGTGGCCATCTATTTGACAATGCCATTCACTGGTTGTAATCTAACCAAACAAGCTGGCTCGTGATGAGACCCCTTGTCTTATGATTATAAGCCATTACCCTGTTTTGGTATGCAGTGTTGGTAATGTCGGTTAAACTATTTCCCAATGATCATGGAAAGCAGGTTTGTAATAAGACCCCTTATCTTTTATATCAAATATTTTTAGAATTACACTCTGAGTAATCATAAACTTGGATGAATGGGATGACAATTTTCTCCTTAAGAGAGAATGGATGACAGGGTAAGAGTTGAAGATGCTAAGATTGAATTAGTTTCTGTTTTGATATTGATAACCTTTTTTGTGGCCATTTTGAAAACATTAAAATGATTTACAGTACTTCTAAACCTTGAGAAGATTCTACAAAAATGAAATGGGGTTTCAGAATGTGAATATACCTAATTTCCTAGAAATTGTCCCTTTTGTTTAAGGCTTCTATTTTAAAAGTAAATATCAAAACTACTTCTTTTGAGCAACTTTTTAGTATAGCAAAGGCCAAAGGAGGATATCTTACAACTTTATTTCCTAATGGTCCTAAAAACTACAAATTCTACTGAAATTAAAAGGAGAAGGGGTTACCTCCTCAATTGAAGAATTTC
Organism: Pinus taeda; assembly: GCA_000404065.3. NCBI lineage: Eukaryota > Viridiplantae > Streptophyta > Pinopsida > Pinales > Pinaceae > Pinus > Pinus taeda. Next base: position 44,248 of record APFE031156643.1, read on the forward strand.
TTTAAGATGAGGCCATTAACAGGAAGAGAATCCCTCTTTCTTGAAAGATCTTGTAATATGAACGTCGAATGGCCTATCTTCTCGTTGATCTGAAATGGTCCAAGCCGCATCTTCTGGAACTTGGTGTGTTTTCCTTTATCCTCATGGGATTTGTCCCATTTCAGAACTAGATCACCAACTTGTAATTGTTTTGAACCGGATGAAGTTGAATCAAAAGATGTCTTGATAATTTGCTGATGTTTTGCACAAGTAATTTTGGCCTTTTCTCTTTCTTCTTTGAATTTTAAGATTTGATCATGTCTAAGTTGAATAGAAGAAGAGGGGCTTTCTTCAATAAACTGAACTAGGGCTAGAGAAGGAAGCAATAGCTTGGTTGGTAGAACTGCTTCTTTCCCATATACAAGGTTGAATGGAGAAGTACCTATGGAAGCCTTCTGCATTATTCTATCAGCCCATAGTGCGAATATTAAAGATTTGTGCCAGTTTTTATGATTCTGCTCAATAGTTCGCTTAATAATTTTGACTAGATTTTTATTGGTAGATTCTGCTAAACCGTTACCCTAGGGATAGTAATTTGCAGAATATTTCAATTTAAATCTTCTTTTAATAGCGAATTAAAACATAGCATTTCCAGAGAAATAAGATGCATTATCGAAAACAAGAGCATTTAGGACACCAAACCTGGTAATGATGAATTGATCTATAAACTCTATAATTACTCTAGAGTTTGTTGTCTTTAAAGGAATTGCTTCAACCCACTTAGTAAAGTAATCAGTAGAAGTAAGGATATACTTATGTTGTTTGGAGGACTGTGGAGTTATTTCTCCAATGATATCCAATCCCCATTGCTCGAAATGTTGATCAATGTTGACTGGTTTCAAAGGGAAAGCTGGTTTTCTTTGTCTTCCACTGGAGATTTGACAACTTCGGTATTTCCTTACATATTCGTGAGTATCTCTGAATAGGGTGGGCCAATAATATCCAGCATGAATGATTTTGTGGGCTGTTGTGTCAAATCCAAAATGTCCTCCTGCTAGTCCATCATGTAGCTCCTGCAAAACCTTTTGTGCTTCAGGTTTTTCTAGGCATCTTAATAAAATTGAATCATAATTTTGCCTAGAAAGTACATCATCAATGATTATGAAGTTTTTTGCTTTTAATCTAATGGCTCGTTTGTTTTTATAAGAAAGATTAGGAGGTGCATATCCATTTTTCAAATAAAAGATCAAGTCTGCATATTGAGATTCAGAATCAGTGATACTTATCTGGTTGATTTCTTCAGTGTATTCTGTATCACCTGATTCTTGAATGTTGGATGCTCCCGCTAATAACCTGCAAAATCCTTGGCCTCTAACAATCTTTGCTGGCTTGATTTCCAAGTCATATTCTTGTAGTGCTGTGACCCAATTCGCTCTCTTTTCTCCTAATTCCCTTTGGATTAGTAATTGCCTTACTGCAGAAAAAGGAACTATAACTTTTGTATGGGCTTTTAAAAGGAAGGGTCTGAAACGTTTGATAGCTTTGTACACAACAAAGGCTTGTTTTTCAACTTCTGAATAATTTAGTTCAACACCCTGAAGATTCAAACTATAAAATGAAATTGGTGCTTCCAAGTTGTGATCATTAATCTGAGTGAGTACTGCTGCATAAGATGAATCAGACGCGATAGTATACAATATGAAATGATTAGAAAAATTAGGAGTGTTTAAAGTGGGGGCATTGATTATTGATTGTTTGATTGAATCAAATGCTTCCTTTTCTGCATATCCCCATCTAAACACTGAATTTTTCTTAATCATGGTTTGCAATGGTAAAATAATGTGGGAAAAATCGGGAACAAATCTCTTGACAAAGTTAATTTGACCTAAAAATGACTGCATGGATTTTTTGTTACGAGGGAATGGAATTTTAAAAATCTCTTTAATCCTATCAAGATCAATATAAATACCATCTTTGGAAACGATAAAGCCCAAGAGCTTTCCTTGATTAAGAGCAAAGGAGGATTTTTTGGGATTGAGTGAAATACCATACCTTCTGTAGTGTTTAAAGATTTGATTCAAATCATGTAAATGATTGGATCTTTTCTTGGAAAATACAGTAATATCATCTAAATAGACAACTACTGTTTTGTTGATCAATCCTTTGAAGGCTATATCCATTGCTCTTTGGAATGTAGCTCCTGCGTTAATAAGTCCAAAAGGCATTTTCTGATAAGCGTAAGTTCCCCATTTTGTTCTGAAGGTAGTTTTGAGTTTGTCATCAGGATGGACCAAAATTTGGTTATATCCTGAAAAGCCATCTAAAAAGGACATTAACTCAGAACCTGCTACTGAATGGAGTATCTGCTCCATGGTAGGTAATGGGAAATTATCTTATTGACTTGCCTTATTCAGATTTCTGAAATCTATACAAATCCTGAGGTCGCCATTTTTCTTTCTAACAGGCACCATATTGGAAACCCAGTTTGAGTGCCAAACAGGAAAAATAATCTTAGCTTTCAAGTGTTTATTGAGTTCAGATTTTATTTGACTCTCTAAGTTAGGATGAATTTTCCTCAACTTCCGTTGGATTGGTTTTTGTTCAGAAAGCATTGGAATGGTATGTTGAATAATTGATGTATCATATGTTTTTAGATCATCATATTTCCAAGCGAAGAATGCTATCCTTTCTTCCACCGAAAGTCCTAATCCCAAATTGATGTTTTGAGGGTTCTGCTCAGTACCAAGGTTTATCAATTCAATTCTTAAGGTGGAACTTTGGAGCTTTGAATTGGTTACCTGTTTAAACCTGTCTTTAATATCGTAGAGATCCTCAAGTTTAACCACGGGTTTTAGTATTGAGTTTTCTTTGTGCTTTTCCTTCATCTGGAGATCATGATCGCTTTCATCAATGATTTGATCATCGTAGGACTTGTCAGAAGTCAAGAAATGTAAGATGTCTTCATCATGATTGAACACTCGCCAATTGGTGACATTGTTAGGAATTGATGGTCTAACAATTAACTCTACTTAAAATCTATATGCGCTATAATATTCGGAAGGTAGGAGTTTAGAAGCAACATTGGCTAGCAAGTCAGATGCTGCATTCTGGGATCTGGGGATAGGTGAAATATTGAATGCTAAAAAATGAGATATAAGTTCCTGCACCAAAGACTGATAGTGCTTGAGGTGACTAGAAAGACAATGAATTGTATTTCTAACTTGTTTTATGACAATCTCTGAATCACCAAACACTTTCAAATATTGAATTTTAAGGCCAATAGCTTTATATAGTCCTTGAACTAAGGCCTCATACTCAGCTGTGTTATTTGTGCACTCGAATTCCAACCTACAAGACAACATCGTTTTTTCTCCCTCAGGGCTAACTAAAATACACCCTGCTCTTGATCCTTCACTGGATTTAGATCCGTCAAAGTATAAAGACCAAAATAAAGAATTATCAACAATTTTATTTACAACGTTCTCAGCAACATTAACACATCTTAATCTATCAGTTTGTGAA
>APFE031156643.1:47906-70269 GCA_000404065.3 Pinus taeda
GTTTATTGAGAAAGGAGATGGTTGGGTAGTATAATTGCCAAAGAATGATTCAGAAGAGTAATTCCCCAAAATATTATTGTTAAATGCTATTGGTTGATTCTCCTGTTCAAATTCGATGACAGTATGGGTCATATGTTTGTCTCGATTGATTTTTATTTGATTTGGCTTTCCCTTGTAGGGTAGCCACATATGGGACCAATCAGTGGAATATACCCATGGAGCTTCTCAGACCAATCCCTACTCAAGATTAAACCATAAAACTCCGGTATATCAGCAATTAAAATATCAATTCTTTGAACAACTCGTGGATCAGCCGATAACCTAATAGTCACAGAGTTGATTTCCCCTAAAACCTGGACCTTGGTTCTATTTAACTGCACAATGTGAATTGCAGACTTTTGGGGCTCAATGTTCAGTTTGGAACAGACTGAAGCTGGCATTATATTAGAGGACGCCCCTGAGTCAATCAAACAGTTGTGTAGATTTCGATTATAGATCTTGTAGGTTAAGAGCAAAGGGGGAGTATGGGAATTTGATCTGTCTCCAATTAAAATTGTATCAGTAGCTTCAACCCTACCAGAAGGTGGTTGACCTGAATCATTTGCAGCTTTAGCACTAGTAAGAGGTGAAGAAGGAACTGCATTTAGTTCCTTAAGAAGCAATTTTTACTGATGTTTTAGTTTTCTAAGTTCAAACATGGTGATGTTTACCTTAGTCTTCTTCATATAATCAACAATATTGTAATCCATTGAATCCGATACTACCAAGGTTTTAGATGTGAAGGTATATTTGAGGAAGATGGTTGGTTTTGAGGTATTGCTGCGGCCAGCTTCTTTGTGGGTACCTTTTCCTTTGTAGTAGTAGTACCTGCACTCCTTTTCTTTGAACTTGTCTGGATAGGTTCACGGGCACCTTTACTCCTAGTAGTCACAGGAAAAGCTTCTTGTTCATTTTCTATATCAGAGTTAGGTAATATGAAGTCCCACATTCCATGGCATTCAACAACTTCCTCTTCTTTGAATTCATCGAATGGGGAAATTGTTTCATCTTCTTCTTCCTCTTCAAGATCTGAATCTGCATTAGATATAACATTTGGTGGTTTTGACTCAGGTTTCTTAAAATTTCTATATGGTTTCTTTGTTGAAGTTTCTGCTACTTGATTTTTAATTTCAACCATTTCATTTGACATTGTTTTGAGGACCTTTTGTAGACCCTCCATATCGTATGGATCTTTAGGGGTTTTCTTCTTTGAATCATCCTTAAAAGAAACTCTTTTGGATTTCCTATCTTCGAGAGCAGCTTTCTTTTCCAAAGCGATAATGCGTTTTTCCACAGCGAGCGCTTCTTTCATGTTTTCGGCTAAAGTTGGTTTCCCAGCCCTATCTACAAAAATGGCTATATTTGAAGGTAAGGCTATGATATACCACTCGCTTCTGATTTTCTCACTTGGCTTGGAATCGATAGGGATTTCATTCAAGAGTTTATTGAATTGGGAGTTAAACTCCTTGATAGGTTCTCTAGGTTCAATCCTTAGATTTGAAAGATCATTAATCAGTGTTGCCAAGGATCTATCATCGCCATACTTGGTAAGAAACAACTCCTGAAAGATATTCCAGCTGGTAATGGATCCAGAGGGTAAGGAAAAATACCAAGACCCAGCTGATCTTTGTAAAGTGTAGGGGAAAAGCCTAACGACAACATCTTCTTCTGTTACTCCTTTTAGATTAACTGATAACATGAAATTGTTAATATGTTCTTCAGCCAATGTTCCAGCATCTGGATTAAATTTTGGTAACCACTTCTCAGGATAATCAGGTAATGGATGTAATGGTGCAGGCATAGTGAACGCACCAGGACTGTTCCATGGATTTTGAGCCATCTTGGAAGTAACAACGATTGCCGATGGAGTTCCAGGTGTTTGGGGAGGAGTTGGTATTGAATATTGAATAGATTGTGATGTTGAAGTTGGTGATCCCTGCTGAACAAAAATATGTAATTGGGGAGTGGATATTTGACTTCGCACTGGAGAGGATGAGATGGAAGATGATGGAGAAAACGTCTCACTACCAGATCCTTTAGTGTTCTTTTTACCCTTTTTCCTTTTCGGTAAAGGCAACTAAGCAGGTTCAATGCCGAGTTTTTCGCTTTGAAGTCTGGTGAGAGGGTGAGGTAGATGGAATTGCGAAGTCTCACTGCCTTGAGATACTTCAGATTTCTGAGGTGATATGGAAAAGCCTTGAAGTTTCTGTATGAGAGACTGAACTTCAGGGGACTCAGGACTTAATTGTTTTGAAGTATGATGGGGTTGAGCAGTGGTAGATGATCCCTCTTCTTCTCGTTTGGATACTGGTATTTCAGAATGAAAACGGGAGGTCCGAGGTGAGGTGGAGGGAGTTTTACTCTGAGAATGGTCTATATATTTTGATTTACTCGCCATTCATAGTTTATGGCCCTCCTTCTAGCACCAAAAATGTTGATGCCTCGAAAATCGTTGCATCAACATTGGCGGATAACCACCCGGTCCGGACTGTAATATAGCTCCTTTTCCGTTTGGGATGGTGGCTCCGACTGGATATAATGGGACCAGTTTCCCAGTGATGAATAAAAAAGGGATGGATGAGTGACTGGTTTTCTAATAAGTGATAATGGATGAATGACTTAATCTAAAAAGCGAAAATACAAACAAGTATTCTATCTCGGGAAGCTTCTATTCTTAAGTGCAACGTTTGATAATCTCTGTTCATCAATAGACATATGGATGACTCTATTCAATAAACATAGACATTCCTTCATATAATAATTGCTTTGTTCAAATAGTTGAACAAAGTAATTAATAAAACATTGTTACACTTGTCTTTTTATATTACTGATACATGTATGATTAGAAGAAAAGCATGCTGTAAACATCCAATAGTGGAAAGTATAAAGAATGTTGTTAAAACACATGCATATATTCAATAATAGCAAGAATGATCAAATAACAATTCACATAAAAAGAATGAACTCAGACATAGATAGTAGTACCATATGAGCTGCAAATCATTCCCAACATCAATCGCAATTCAAATTCCTTCTTTTGACTCAGAGATACTTTTAAATAAAGGCAGTAGTGCACATCCACATAAAAGCTTCGTTATCAAAATTGGAATAATTGGCCCAATCTTTATAAAAAAAATATACCTGAAGTACAGTGGTGCAACTTCAGGTTTAAGTCATATACAAAAACTTAGGACCCTTTCTAAATACATGAAAGGGTCTATAAATACTTAATTAAACTAACTAACTACAAAATTAAAATGCTACTAAATTGGTATAACTTGATCTTGAATATCTCCCCCACAACAATCTGGTAGTCGGCAGCATGATTCATCACTCTGGCTGTTTGCCATTTGACCTGAGTTGGCATATTGCTAGCATCGGTTCCACTTCTTGAGGGCGGCTGAGACGAGAATTGAGCTGAGCCGAATAGGTGGCATCGTGTATATCGGGAATGATACACCTGATTGCATCTGTTAGGCACTTGAGGGTAGCTCTCTGGCTGTATGGTTTTACTAGGAACAACTAATAGGTGTCCCAAGTTAAACTTTTAATACCTGTGATCAATCTCCCATTCTTTTCCAGCTCTTGATAACATGATTGCTCCAATGTTTTGGCTGGTAGTAATTTACCTGGTGTACATTGAGAGATCATATTAGATAAATAGAGAGTATTGTTAATTAATTCAATCAAATTACTTGTGGATAATTTGGATCTAGAAACTGCTCTCTCTGCCTTCATCAATTGGGACTGCCATTCCATGAATAGAATTTCTTTATGCGATTCTAGGATTTTACGCAGATTTGCTACCTGTCCCTCATTAGTGTCCTGCCAAGTAAGAAAATCTGTTAAGGTCTCATCGGCCTACTCTAAGTCCTGTCTAGCATCGACTGATTTATCGATTATTGATGCTGTTATGTAATATAGGGGTTCAACTTGAGCAATTTTATGACACAATAATCTTATTTGTGTTACCAGTGCCTTATTAATCTGTAGTGCTTCTGCTCTGAAATCGGTAGGCTGCGGAAGACTCTTGAACTTCTCTATTTGACCTGATAATTGAGCAATTTGCTCATCTTTTGTCTTTATCATCTGTTCATTCATCGTCTTCAATTTTGCTAATGCCTCCGATAATTCTTTCTGCCTTTGAATCGCAATCGAATCTACCCTATGTTTCTCTTCATGTAACTGCTTGTTCAGTTGATTATTTAGCTATTTCTCCGTTGAAAATTGTTGTTCTAATTGTTCTTCTTTCTGCTGTGCCTCCGATAGCTGTGCTTGTAACAAAACGATTGCCTGGTCTTTTTCTTTTAACAAATTACTCACTTCCGATGCCTTGTCCATGGTGGCCGCTGAATAGGCTCCAACATACTGGGACAACTTTGTTAGGTCATCGGAAGGATCTAACTCCTCCTTCTAAACTATGTTGGCTGTCACTGTTTGTTCAGGGAACAGGGAAGGTTGATCAATCCTTCTCCTTTTCCACTGTTGCTTTACTACGGCCCTGTGCTTTGGGCTGTAAAAGACATCCAATGGAGGTATATCCTCCACTTGCAAAATGATTTGATCCGAAGGATCTTTGGGAATTATTTCTAAGTCTGTAGTAGGGGGTAGACCGCTGGTTCTTTCGCTTGGAACCTATTTTGACGTTGTATCCTGTGTATCAGTTGCTTTGGATGTATCAACATCTCTTGAGCTTTCTAGATTGCTTATGATTGAGTCAAATTGCTGCCATTCCTAGAGCAATCTCGGGTCGATCTGGGTATCGACATTCACATCCTTGCTGCTCTTATCCTGCTCCTTTTTCAGTTTTTCCTCATGTATTTTCTCTTGTTCTTTCCTCTGTACTTCTTCCTGTTCTTTCCTCTGGAGTTCCTCCTGCTCTTTTCTTTGGACTTCTTCAAAAATTTCTGATGTAGCAGGAGGTTCGTTGGTAAGTCGCTGTTCAGGCTCGCTTGACTGTGTCATTGGGGCAGTGGCTAACAAATCTAGAGGCAGAGTTTGCAACCTCTGCTCTCTAAGTTTGTTAAATTTGACTAACCCGTCGTCGTGATATCTCATTCTAGCTAGCGGTTAAACCTGAAATAATGACTCGGCCGAGGAGAATAGGTCATCAAACTCATCTTCTTTATGTTCAAACTTAGTGAGTTTTGCCTGTTCTAGTACATTATAGATGATTTTGTTTGGATCAAGTTGTCTGTTAGGAAGAGTGGCGAGATTCAGTATATTTATCTTTTCTGCTTCTTTCTCTGCATGCTTATAGTCATACAAAGTGTAAACGCCACACCTTAGACGAAAAGGAGGCCAAACTTGCTTCTTTGAATTCCTTAGAGTCTTGGTAGCTCCTACAGATGTAAGCTGATATGCTATCTCTCGAGCCAATAGTTTGTCGGGTATATACAAGGGGAGGACATGAGGCCTCGCATGACTGCTGAAAACTCTTACATATGTAAATTTTTCTTCTCTGAACCAGGTTCCTAAGGCCGTCAAGTCAATCTCTACTTGTGAGGAAATCTTAGGAGCAGGTTTGTCAAAAATTACGTAGTAAATGGGCAACATAAATCCATTGCAAACTTGATATAGGTGGTGTTTATAATGGGCTTTCCACAACTTCTGGTGATAGATATGATGGGCATGGGGTCCTGTGGAGTCCATCTCCACCCCAACACAGGAAATTCGGAGCTAAAATAGAGAGTATCTAAGATGTAGGCACTAAAGTAAAATGGAGGAATAAACCTATCAGTAACGCGGGTTTTGTTTTTGAACTCAAGAATAGTTGTTGCTAACTTATCAGATAATATATTCCCCCAATCCATTATTTTGCTATTGACTGTTGCTTCCATTAAAGGTACCATCTCTATGGAGAATTTTTAGGAATCATGCAACCCCCAAATCCTACACATCATCGCTCCAGCATAACAATAAGGAGAACACAAGGAATCGATAGAGTACTTACCCGAGGACTCATGCTTTTGTTTCGTGGGGTTCTGTCTCCATTCTCGTTTAGGTGTTGATTCAATTTCATTTTCATCTTTGAACTTTTCCAGAAATGCTTCATTATACTTCTTCTCTGTTTCGGGCAAATGGTACATTTGTCTCAAATCATTGGGTTGAAATGAAGCGAATACTCTCCCATCGATAGTGCAAAATTTTCTGTTTGTAATTGGGATTTCCTCAGCTTCCCACCTTACTACATCTGTGTATGGAAGAATTTGCTCTCGAGCCGCTATCCGGTTTAAGTAAGAATCGACCAAATCCTTTAGGGTAGCTTCGGACTTCCGGTTTGAGCTTGTAGCTTGCACTGATGTTTCTTGTGGTTCTTCGGCTTCCACTAGATTATAGATGCTCTGCCAACTAGTATTACCGAGACCAAGACATGTGGTGTCTGAGATTAATCCTTTTTTACTTGGTCCCAGATCGACAGTATGTTGTCCTGCTATTGCGGAAGCTGAAGGTGTTCCAAATTTCTTAGACTTCTTCCCCATTTGGCCTAAATTCGCTACTTCGGAGGAGCTCTGCACAGGAGATAAAATGAACGTAATGCAGAGAATAGGTGGCACAAACCAAGTATGAAAGGGTTATATCAGTCAATGAATAATGGAGGATTAAAATAAGACTGCCGCGGATAGAATCTCTGAAGAGATTTTGGCATAACTGCTCCATTAATTGGCCGTTTAAACTTGTCAATCATTTAAATGCTCATCATATCGTTTATTTGCTGAATAGTTCATTTAAGGGTGGCTTTGATTTTTTGGCGGTTGATCACAAGTGAATCACTATCGGGAATAGAAAGGCTTTTAATAACGATTTAATATAATATACGCAAGCCTTTTCAATCCTTTTTGAAAGTCGCGCTTAGCTTTATCGCAATCGGAGATCGTAGGAATGCTTGAGTAGTTATATTGGTGTCATCGCGAAATCCCCGATCGCTGATGGCGATATCGCTAATTCGCATCGGGAGTTTTTAGAAGAGGGCTTTTTGTTGCATGCATGTTACACTCCCCGATCGCCGATAGCGATATCGCATCGGAGCAAGGAGAGGGGCCTTTTGTTACGATTGCTTACCTTCCCGATATCCGATAGTTATTCGTGCTTGTTGCATCGGGGAAAACCAATGGGTCTTTTGTTATGCATCCTTTGTTATTGCGATATCCAATCTTGCGATTGCTTTATCGCAATAATAAAGAATTATTCATTTTTTATTATAAGACCGATTATATGTTGTCTCAAAAGGTTTATAATGTTTTGTTTCTTTTTGGACCTTTTGAGGAATGATAAGTTGATACCAATTTTATCTAAAAGGGACCCATTTCATATTATAGTTTTGAAGGTAAAATTTTATGAAATGTGGGGTTGTTGTACAGCACAACAGGTCCATATGAAAATTTTGATTTTTGGAAGGCTTTCAGTTTTCCATATAGGCTTCCACGGTGCCCAATATTATTTATTATACTGTTCTTGGGTCCCATACAAAAGTGTATTCCTCCTCCATGCTTGTTGGTGTTGCTCCTTTGAGGTGATGCTGAAGGTTGTCCCATTGCCCTTTTAGATTTTAAGGGATACTTGGAATGTACTATTCTTGCCAATTTCGATTTTCCCAGCTGGAGATGGAGTGAAAAGTTGTGCATCCTCTATTTTTCATCCAATTTTTTATGTCTTCATGGCCCGTGAGAAGGTCTAAAGGCTCCTTCCCCATTATTTTGTCATCCCATATCATGAATTTTTTGTCGTTGCCTGGTATTTTTGAGATATATTTGCTGATTGTTCGTATTATTTTCTTTACAAACTTCCATACTTGCGTGCACGGTCTTATTGGAATATTTTCCGGTAGCAAATTTGTTCTTGGGTGGTTCATATATTTTGAAGCTAGATTTTTTTTTTCCACCAGCTCTCCTTTCCGATTATAATTCTCCAAATGGTTTTAATTCCTAAGGCAACATTCATCAGGCCATACAACCTTATAGATAAGCCTCCTTTATCATGCAGCAAAGTTACTTGCTCCCATTTTACCAAATTGGATTTTTTATTCTCTTGGTTCCCTCCTTGCCATAGGAAGCCTCTGACAATTAGTTCCATTTGTTTGTGTGCACTTGCTGGTGCCATGATTGTAGCATATTGATATATTGGGAGCGTCGTGAGCAAAGCTTTGATTAGAATTACCCTGCTTGTCATGTTCAGCCACATAATTCGCCAGTTTTGAATTTTCTCTTTCATTTTTTCAATATGTTTACTCCACAACTCTTATTTCAAATTTTATTTTGAAATGGATAGATCAAGGTAGAAGAAGTGGTTATAGCTTTCTTGAATAGGGATCTCAAGAATCTGTGAGATTCTTTGCATGGTTATGGGAGAGGTATTCCAGCCATAAATTCTACACTTATTATTGTTTAAAAGACCACCAGAGACCTGCAAAAAATTATCCATGACTTTTTAAAAATTTTGAGCAATTATGCTCGATGCATCTCCAAACAATAGAGTATCATCAACAAGCAAAGAGTGGTTGATACTTTTGATTCCTTTTGAAATTTGTAGGCCAGTTATGGTTCTTTCTCTCCTTTTTTTATCTAGTGCTCTACTTAGAGTGTCTACCATTATGATGTATAGGAAAGGAGATAGTGTGCATCCTTGTCTCAACCCTCTGGAGCTTTGGAAGAAGTCACTAGGTCTTCCATTTATTAGCGGTGCTATCCATGGATCCATGATACAAGCCTTGATTAGCTCTATAATTTCTATTGAGAATCCAAATTTCGTTAGGACAACCATGACGTATGGTAGGCTGACTCTATCAAAAGCATTAGCCATGTCTAATTTTATAATAATTCCTTTTTCTTTTCTCAACATCATTGAGTGAATGGCTTCTTGGACCACTATTACATTGTCAATGATCTGCCTGTTTTGGAGAAAACCTCCTTGGTTTTCAAATATTATTTCCGGAATAACTTTCTTTATTCTATTGGCTATCATCTTTGTTATTATCTTGTGGGAAGAGTTGCATAGGGAGATTGGCCGAAATCTGCTGAAAGTGGAGGGGTTAGCTTCCTTTGGTATTAATTCCAGATGGGAAGATTTTGCGCTGCCTCCCATTTTTTTAAAACATTCCTTACCATTATTAGTAAATCCTTTTTTATAGTTTGCTAGTGCTGCCTGTAAAAGGCTATTGTGAAGCCATCTGGGCACGATGCCTTATTCGGGTGGAGGCTCCATACTGCTGCCTTTAGTTCTTCTTCTGAAATTTCTTTCATTATTTCTGCATTCTGTTCTTCATTTATCTTTTTTGGAGTATGCTGCAGAAAATTATCGTGGTCTGTTTTTTCTTCATTTGTTGTCAAGAGGTTTCTAAAGTGGTTATATGCTTTTTTTTTTAGTTCCTCCACTCCCTTTACTTCTTGTCCATCTGCTTGGATTTTGTCAATTTGATTTCTTTCTCTTCTGAGCTTCATGAAGTTGTGAAAGAATGTTGTATTTTTGTCCCCACCTTTCAACCATAGACTTCTTGACTTTAATCTCATCTCTTCTTCTTCTTTTCTATTTTCTCTGTATATTTCCCAAATGAGTTCCCTTTCTTGTAGATAGTCTTGTTTATCCTCCTCTTTATTTTCCTTTTCCTCTTGTAAATTGTCCATTTTTTAAATCAGCTCGGCTCTTATTTTTTTATTTTTTATTTTTTATTTTATTTTGCTTTTCATTCTCTCTTACCCATATTTTCACTTTTTTTTTTCTCAATTTTTTTAGCTTGGTTTCCCACACAAAGTGAGGCAAACCTATGATCTTTTGTGTGTACACTTCTGAGATTAAATTTCTGAACTCTTCACTGCTGTCCCATATTGGGCAATATTTAAAAGGTAACGGGCCTTGGTTATCCATCATTCCCAAAGTGGTTGCCACCAGCTTGTGGTCAGATGTCGTGATATTAATATTTTTTTTATCTTGCTGAATTGAAACTTGAGATGATGTTTTCTTGAACCAATATTCGGTCCAATATTTCTTTTATATTGATTTTTCCCACCCTTTTATTATTCCAAGTGTACTTTCCATTACTTGGTGGAATACCAATTAGATTTTTTTGTTCCATGTTTGTTTCGAGAGCTTCCCTAGATGGGTCTGTATGGTAGGACCTTCCAAATTTCTCCCCAATATTTAGAACTAGGTTGAGGTCCCCTCCCAAAATTACTTTTTTGTTTTGTATTTCTTTTAAATTTTCTTGCGTTGTGCTCCAACATTTTTCTTTTTCCTTATAGTGGTTTTGGAGTGTATATGTTGATAATACCATATTTCTCCTTGGTGTTTGTTTCCTTCATATCTGTTATGATCCAATGTCGTTCCTTTTTTTGCTAAAGTATTTCCCATTTTCCTTTCTTTCATAGTGTACAAACTCCTCTTGAGGCCTCTATGGCCTGTATTGTTGTTTCGTCATAATTTTTTTTAAAGTTTTATATCATTTTCTTTGATTCTTGGCTGCTTGTTTTGGTCTCCTGAAGCATGAATATGTCTGGGGTTTCTTTGGCTAAGATATCTCTTGTTGCATTCACTTTGAAGTGTGTTCCCAATCCACGGTAATTCCAGGAGACCACAATCATTACTTGTTTGTTTGGTGAGATGAGGGACCTTTCCCTCTGTGCTGATTTGTATTTTTCTCATTATTCCCGAAACTTTTTCCAAAGAAGGATTCCAAGCGTTGTTGTGTTCCTAATGCCATCTCTTTAGTTGTTGCTTCATCTCTAAGCTCCTTATTGGATTTTCTTCCTATTTTTTTTTGGTGTTCAAGGGTTTGAAGGGATTCCCTGGATTGATTTCTAGTTAATATTCTATCCATTGAAGGGGGAGGAGGGGTTCAAAGGTTAATAGGGTTTGAAGGCATAAGGGAGGAGAGTGGTGGGTGAGGGGAGTAGGGGGGAGAGGGGGGAGATAAGGGCTATTCCAAGGGGTTGAACAGGTTGGGGTTTGCAAGGGAGGAAGGGTTATCAGCAATGGGTGAGGATGTAGAAGGTTCAGAGGAGGCTTGAGGTTGAGATGAAGGGGGAATGGTCTGTTTGTTGGATGATTTTTTCCATTTGACTTGCTCCCATTTGGTTTCAAGTTCTTTAGCATTATCATTTTCTTGCTTTTTTGGACATCTATTTGCAAAATGATCATATTCATGACATACCTTGCACTTGAAGGGGATTTGTTCATAGTCCAGCTATTATATATGCGTCCACTAGTATACTTTTATTTTTACTGCCTCTAGGAGGCTTTTCCTTAGATCCACTTCGACGCAGATCCTTGCGCACACATGCATGTTCTCCTTTGGTTCACATCTGTCAATGTATTTCCCCACAACATTCCCAATAGCTTTTATTGATTCATCTCCCCAACAATGAAGAGGAAAATGCGGTAGTCTAACTAGACTGGCATGGCACTAGGAACATCCATTTCAGGATCAAAATCAGGGGTCCATCGGTTTAGATATAATCCTCTCATGTCCATGAAGTATGGGTTGTTCCGATCTTCTTTTGTTTCAAAATGGAAGGTATAATATCCTCTTCCGCAAAATCTTATGGAGATTTTCCCAGTGATTGATGTAATCCAATTTCATTCTACCCATTTATGGACAAATTTGGGGGATGGCCATAAACCTGTGAATGGGCCAACCAGACCTTGTTCTGCTAGGGATAGCGCTGCTCATCGAGGGAGAGTCGGAGGGAGGGATATCTCTGGAATGTCATCAAGTTTCTTCACAAAATTGGTTAATGACGACCTGTTTTTTGGAGGTCAAATAGCAGAAATGAGAGATGCAAATGCATTTGTTGTGTCTTCTTGCTCCTGTAGATGGTCTGTTAATAGATATTCATCTTCTGGAGGATCCATTTGCTCTATTGAGGCGGTAGTGGGCGCTAGAAGGCAATTGGGAATTGCAATCACCCAGGCTAGGTCACGCGTTTAGCAGCTGCGAAGGAGAGCTCAATATACAGATTGTTATATAGTAACAACAAATTTTGATTCCTAAACCAAGAAACAATTACTCAAACCCTGGATGGATAATAAACTAGCACTATATATTTCAATGTTTGACAATATTGATTTCAGTGACACAGTTTTGTGAAACCCTAACAGTGGCTCAATCTATACTTCTGCACAACTCAACAAACCCTAATTGCTCACTACTCTTGTTTACAATGCATATTATCCAAGTATAAACTTGTGCATAAAATCTCGACTCAACTCTACCCAAGTCTTTCTTTCTGCAGGTCAATCTAAAGGATTTGTCCTCAAACACAAACCCTAGAGTTCCAACATATATAAATGCATCAATAAAGACAACATAATCACAATGTCTCTTTGAAAAATGCAACTATGCTCAACACCTCCTATGGTATATTGTATTCGATGACATCATAAAAACCTTGATATCTTACTTCATGCAGTAACCCTAACACTATATCGAATGATATGTTGGCATATTATTATTTCCATTGAATTGTTGCAATAAGATAATTGAAAACAATACCAACCCTCTCAAAAACAAACCGTAGAAGGTAAGAATCAAGCATACACATACATCCGTAGTACCCTTGTTTACAATCCCACTGTACATCTAACAACACATGAATGCTTCAGACTTAAGGATATCACTTAGTAATGTTGGTCTCAAACCAAACAATTTTTCTAGTTACTTTGTTACAAGCTTAAAAAATAATTATCCCTTTTTTTTTTAATCTCGAACAAACATATCAGACCAATTGTCACAATACAAGAATTGATCAAAGAACCAAGCAGAAAATCATAATTCAAATCCACACAACCTATAATGCAAACATCAAGTATAATCATTCTATCATGCTTTGTCTCTGAAGCAAACAAAGTTCCTTCTACAAATTAATTATTCCAGAAAACTTGGAATATGAAGTTATCCATTGAGGATATAAATATTATATTAAATATGTGAATAAGAATGAGAATGAATTACAAATGAGAACGAGAGGCTTGCTTATATACCAAGCAAGTGTCTCTTCATAAAGAGTCATGTCCTATTAGACATGCTCTTCAACCTAATTACTAGCTTAACTAACTATTATTTATGATTATTATCTTTTACATTTATATTTATATTATTTATATATTTTATTTGTTACATTGCCTCCTTCCTCAAAAAGCTTTGTCCTCAAAGCTTGTCGATGAAAAAAAGCTTGATCTCTTTTTTCTGCTTCGAAAGTCTTTCTGTCTCAGAATAGTCATCCTCATCGATACAAGTTGATAAGATCTTCTTAGTGACAAACAAAATTGTCACACTAAGAAGGGATTAGACCATCCCAGATTATCATCTGTATAGCATTCTGATCAATGAAATTTTGTAACGACTTGTTAACATAAGACGGAATTGATGTTACGTCATTATTCTCTGGAACATTAATTTGTTATCTACAGTTTGAATGGTCCTGATACACAACTTGGTTGATTTGTCTTTTTTTTTTTTGGTGAAGATGTTGTTGAATTGGTTATGGAACATTTACTTGGGATGTCCATTGTCTGAACTGCAACATCTACGTGTGTCATTTCTTCAACTGACTTGTCTTCTTGAGTTGTCATATTCACTAGATTAGTATTCGTTCCCTTATTTTCAACTTGAATTGTTGTGACTGGAGATTTTGATACTTCTTCTTGAGTGACTTGTTCCAACTTATCTTTTAATGCTTTCTTATCGTCCTTAAGTTTCTTAGTTTGATTGAGAAGACTTCGATTCTGATTTCTCAAACGTAAAAGTTCTTTGGTTTTTGATTCATCAACCTTATTTTCAGTGTTTTGAATTTTAAGTTTTTCATCTTTTAGATCTCTGATTTGTTCTAATAAATTTTTATTAAGGTTCTTTAAACGTAAATTTTCCTCTTCTTGTTCTCATAAATGCTGCTTGAGTTCTTCCTTTGAGACTTTAGCCTTCTTCACTTGTGCCAGTAATTTTTCGACGTGGTCCTTGAGACGAGAATTTTCTTCGTCCTTTTCATTATTTCTTTGTAATGCATATCCACAAGTCCAACATATTGTTGCTTAAGTGTTGCGATTTCTTGTTTTACATCTCTTTGGAATTGTTTTTGTTCATTTCTTAGAGATTCCATTTTTTTTCACTTCTTTTATCTTCCTTTTTTTTCAACAATTTATTTATTTCTATTTTTTTTAATTTTTATATGATATTCTTTTTCCTTTTTTTCTTTTTTATTATTTTTTTAAACTCTCTTTTTATTTTATATTATTTATATATATCGCTCTTTTTTTTTAATCTATAAAATATATTTCCACTTCTCTTTATAAAAATCTAATATATATATATATATTTCAAATATTTTCTTCTTCTTCTTCTTTTTGTTCACTCTTTAATAATTTTTTTTATTATAATAATATAATTTTATATATAATTATAATTATATATATTATATGATTTAGTTATATATTATAAAATTATGATTATATAAAATTTATATATACTTTTTTGAGACCGACTTTTTCCTTTTATATGTAACTATATAAGGCTTATATAGTATCTTTTTTTTATAATTATAATAATATTTTTTCTCAGAAAATTTGGATGAGACGTGACTCTTAGTACGGTCACAATCTTTAGATTTGAATGATTAAAATTATTTAGATCACACATTTTTTTCTCCAATGTTATCAAAATATCTTTTACTTTTAAAATACCATGGGCTATTAACATGGGTTGTTTTTAAAACCTCCTGTAAAAAGTAATATTTACCCTTCACGTAAGAGCTTTTGTATCCTTGTTTTTTCTTTAACTTTTAAAATACCATTGGCTATTACCATGGGTTGTTTTTAAAACCTCCGTTAAAATGTTCTCCACGTAAAAAGTAAAATGTATTCCTTTTGTTTTTTGTTTTTCTTTTAAATTTTTAAAATACCATGGGCAATGACCATGGGTTGTTTTTAAAACCACGGGCTTCTCCACATAAAAAGGTTTAAATATACTTGGTATGAGATTTTGTATCCGTTTTGTTTTTTCTTTTACTCCTTTTTTTTTTAACTTATATATATTTTTTGGTTAAATTTTTTTAATGGCCAAAGGCCTAGAAAAACGGAGAAAATGAGAAACTCCCAAATATTGAGCAAAATGCTTCAATTATACGGCAACAAGGTTGACGATTTTCAATAGTCAAAGACCTGGATAGGAGAACGAGCTCTGTGCACTAGTTAAGCAACTTAGAGGACCGAACTGCTCTGATACCAAATGAAGCGAACAAGTTCCTTCTACAAATTAATTATTCTAGAAAACTTGGAATATGAAGTTATCCATTGAGGATATAAATATTATATTAAATATGTGAATAAGAATGAGAATGAATTACAAATGAGAACGAGAGTCTTGCTTATATACCAAGCAAGTGTCTCTTCATGAAGAGTCATGTCCTATTAGACATGCCTCTTCAACCTAATTACTAGCTTAACTAACTATTATTTATTATTATTATCTTTTACATTTATATATATATTATTGATATTATTTATTCGTTACAATCTTTAATGTTATCAATATCTATCACATAAGCATCTAGTGCTTGAACTTCAAGCTGGATTCCATCAAACTTTCTCATGAACCTAACCTTGGATCTTGTATACAACATCTTGTTTCAAACCCTTAATGATCTACCATTCTTGAAACCATTATTGAGGGACAATGAAGTCCAACTAGTGTATACTTGCTTTGTCCCGTACACTCAAATTGCAAATTCTACATTGTGATATCTATGGTTTACACAATTCAATGTAGCACACTGATTTGTGCTAAAAGGATTCCAAAAAAGGGTCGTGAAGATGTTTCAGTGTAGAACTTCTCTAAAACACACACACACACACACATATATATTCCAATGGTCACAAACTTTTTCGATCTCCATATTAGATCTGCACAAACTTAGAATGTTTGCACATAATGTTCTACTTGAAGAGTTTACATGTCATTCTTCACAAGAGTCGTAGGTAATGTGATGCCACTCTATAATGCCGAGCCTCAAAGATGCAATGATGCCACTTTATAATGTTGAGGCTTAGAGATGCAATGTTGCCACTGCGATATGTCGAGTGCAGAACTTTGGTATAGAATTACAATTGCTTAAGTAATTTAATCTAAATCAAGAGACATAATTCTACTCTATTTCTCTGCGGAAATTAATTCACAATTTATAACAATATTCACAAACATTCATCAATCACATACACAAGTACACATAAGTATCTAGGGGAAACCAACTAGTAGAAAACCTTTGTTCATGTTTGCATTAATCAGATGAATAGAGAATCTATTACAATTTCTTTCTCGCTCTGAGCAACACATGCAAGTGAATAGTTGTTCTTTCTGTCAAGTGAGAAGATCTTACCCAGAATTAGTCAATTTTCCCCCCCACATGAGCTCTTATTTCCTTGCGCAAATCCTAAGGAAATTGACCCCTATTATTTATCAATCTCCTCCAAATTGATTGTGCAATTTCCAAGGATTGATCACTGATTGCATGCAACACCTGTACACTCAAAACTAGTTTACAACTGATGTTGTAATGCCCTGGGATCTTCACCACAACTGAGCAGTTCGAATTCCTTTCATGCATGAGTTATTTTTGGTTGATTTATCAGTTAATTGGATTATCTCTGAGTTATATTGTTGTCCCACTGAACAAATGACCTCCAACTAGTTCTATTAACTATTAGAACTAGTTTAATTGAGTACAATTGAATATAACTGAACTAGATTGCTACAAATTAGCAATCAACACATGCAAACTGAATTCCAAGCCCACTAACTCAAATTTACTGAGCTAATTGTGTGACAAGAGCCATGTCACCTTAGTTAACTACCTCCAAGTTATCTGATGATGTGGAAATTTTGAACTTTCTCAATTTGACCAAGGCTAAGTCAAATTGAGTCTTTCTTGCTACATTTTTCAACACTCCCTATTCACAAGAAATGGATTATCAAACACCCCTATCCTACACGTGAAATTCAAACTTCCCTCTTGACAAAGCCTCTATTAGGATGTCAACTATTGTTCCTCTATCAGAATGTATTGTAGCAACATTATCCTCCTCTGCACACAGTCCCTTAAATGATGATACCAGATATATATTTATGGTTGGATCAATCATGTAATACCAAATTCTTGAGAGGTTAATGAAAATTTGATTAGATAACAATTGGATCCACCTCCTGACCAAACAATCACACAAGTATCTTTCTCATCTAGTTCTCCTCACATGTTGCTTGACTTGCAACCATGTATTCAACTTATGTTGAGCTGAGCGCCACAAACCTCTGCTTCCTGTTGTACTAAGAAATCTTTGCAGACCCAAAACTGAAATTTTCACCTGATGTACTCTTTTGGTTGGATGGACTCCTTGCCCAATCTGCACATATGAAGCCATGCAACTTCACTCCCTCTATTTGTTTGTACCATAATCCATATTGTGTAGTTCCTCTGAGGTACTGTAGAACATGTTTTGCTCTCTTCCGATACAATTTGGTTGTCCTAACCATAGTTTAGCTCTGTTGGTTGAATGAATAGCACATATCTAGTCATGTGTTTACAAGATACATTAGTGAACCCAGTAGCTGTCAGTAAATGGTAGCATCAACCTCTTCCCCTGAAGTGGCATTCGCCTTCCTCTATTCGGTCACTAGAGGCGTCTCTATGGGCTTACAACTATCCATGCGCAATCTCTACAGTACCTAGATGGCATACTTGCCTTGAGACACAAATAATTCCCCATCACCTTTCCATACCTCTAGCTCGAGGAAATAGCACATGAGACCCATATATTTCATCTCAAATTCCCTTTCAAGGTCCTTCTTGCAAGAGCTGATCAATTTCTCATCGCTTGTCAATATTAAATCATCAACATATAAAACAATGATAATAAATTTACCTTCTACTAAAACATGATAGTGGTTCACATCTGCTTCACTTTGGGTGAATCCTAATCTAGTGAGATAGTTATCAATCTGAGTGTACCAGCTTGGGGTGCTTATTTGAGACTGTACAATGCTCACCTGAGTCTGCACACATGAGATTCTGGATCAAATGTCTCAAAACCTTCTAGTTTATCTATGTACACTTCCTCCTCAATAACACCATTGAGAAATGTTGTTTTTACATCCATCTGGTGGATCTTCCACCCCATATGTGTAGCCAATGCAATAATTGATCTAATGGATGAATACCTTGTTAGGGGAGCAAAGGTTTCCTCATAGTCAGTTCCCTCAACTTGAGAGAATCCTTTGGCCACAAAAATATGGCCTTACACTTCTTTATGCTTATGTCTGTTGCATGCTTAAATTTGAAGATCCATTTCAAACCTACAACTGATTTTTATGTCGGTCTTAGGACCACTTCCCAAACATTGTTCTTTGTGATGGATTTGTATTCTTCCACCATTGCATCAACCCAAACTGGTTGCTCAAAATAGGATGGCTTAGTCTCTACAAGATCAATCATTAGTTCCATGTATCCAGTGTACCTCTCAGGTGGCCTCCTTTGCCTATGCAACTTTGAAGGAGCTCCCACATTCTCTCTCGCATCCTGCACCAATCTATCAACTTATCTGGTTCTCTTTCTACTTTCTTTAGATGGTTCTGCTTGAGTGGATGTCTCCACTCTTCCTCGTCTCTTCTCCTCCATTTGTGGCTACTCCACAACTTCTTGAGGCTCCTCCTTTGGAGTTAAAATCTCCTATTTTGGTGGTATTTGGAGCTCCCTCTCTAAAGATAATCTCATACTTTATCGTCATCAAACTTTACATCCCTTCACACTACTATCATTTCGAGGGAAGGTAAGTACACCCAGTAATTGTATGGAGTTTCGGTGTAACCCACAAAAACTCCTAACTTTGTTGTCAGCTCAAGTTTCTTCCTCAAATAGTTGGAGACATGGTAGTAAATAGAGGCTCCAAAAATTTTGAAATGTGGCACATCCAAATTTCTCCCCAAGAAGGTCTCCTCCAGTGTAATCATACCAAGAATCTAATGAGGACTCTGGTTTTGCAAGTAGACTGCTATGTTACATACCTCTGCTCACAAATACAATTGCGGACCTTGGACATGTAGCATAGCTCTCACATCTCCCACAATGCTCCAGCTCTTTCTCTTAGCTGCCCTATTCTGCTGTGGGTCGTGAGAAGCAATCATTTCTCTTTGAATTCCTTCTTTGGCACAAAAGTCCTTGAAGTCATTCAAAATATAATCACCTCCAGTGTCGCTCGTGAGAACCTTCACCTTCTTGTCGGTCTCTTTCTCAACTAGTGCCTTGAATTCCTAAATTTTTGAGAATGTCTCATCCTTCTTCCATGTGAATCAATACAAATAACATAGTATTTATGTCTGGTGGTGGAGGTTTTCAAGAAGGGTCCACAAACATAAGAGTGGAATCCCTCTAGAACTGCATTTGCTTTGCGTCCTCGATCATGGAATGTGCATTATACATACTTCCCCAAGGTAGAACCATTGCATACATTATGCTTCTCAAGTGATCCTTTTGGGAGGCTATTAGTCATTTGTTGCATAATTTTAAGGGAACCATGGTGCAAATGACCAAGTCTTCTATGCCAAAATTTACCAACATCTCGACTTTGCAATTTCTCTACCTTACTGCTTAATGCAACACAATATTCCACATCAAGTTTGTATAATTTCTTCACAGGAACCTCGATCTGCTTCACCTACCTAGTGGCTATGTGTCTTAGAAAGACTTTCCCTTCACAAAAGATTACATCATAGCCACGATCTTCAAAAACTACTACAGATATGAGGTTCTTCTTCAGGCCTGGTACAAAGATGAAATCTTTGAGGTAAAGAGGAGATCCTGACTCCATATTAAAGGTTACTATACTAATCACAATAATATTGTACCTTCCATCATCCCCAAACTCAATATGCGTCTCAAGATCTTTCTCCTCCAAGTCACTAAAAAACTCTCTACACCCTTTCATGTGGAACAAGGCACCTGATGTTAGGGTCCCACCCTAACCCCCTTATTTATGTAGTGGGATCGAGTTATAGTAAAGAGTCAATAAAGCCCATATTAATAATTGTAAGTGGTTAACCCGCAATTAATGACGGGACCACAATTAGTTGCAAATGGGCCATGGTATTAGATAGATGGTATTAATAAAACCCATGGTATTGATCCATGATATTGCATGTATGAGTCATATATAAAGGATAGAGACTCCCTGCGAGGAGCATCGTGTCTTATTTTTGAATCGAGCTCTGCTCTATTGGAGGTTGCCCCCTCGAAGAGGCAAGTGAACATTGCTTTCTGAATAATAAAATACTTGCTCTTTTTACTCGCTATTCTATGTTCTAGGTATATTGCTTCGCATATTTGGTATTCTGGTATCGTCTTGTAGGTTAAAGAGCATAACAAGTGGTATCAGATCACTTTCCAGGGCAGGTGGGATCTCCATTTCTTAGCTATTTTTTTTTGTTTTTTTGCTAGAGACGTGTTCCAGCGTCTTTAAACCACGGGATCTGTCATTGAGTGCATAAACCTGCGGATTTGGGGAGGCATGCATGCAGGAAATACAAGAGGTGGTCACGCTTGTTGGACTCCCTTGTAACCCCTATGGGTACCCCTTCAAGTAGTAGCGCATTAGACAGAACCGCGTACGGACTATCTTCCAAGTACCCTCTGGGTATATCGGAAGCCCCTTAGCTCCTTTGAAACCTCGCCATAGATAAACCATCGGCCGTCTTGCTGCTACAGTACACCGAGAACAACACTTGGAGAGATTACTTGCCCGTACGATAGGGTAGTTGGGTTGTACGGCTAAGGGTACGGTTGATCCTCCTTAGTTAGAGCCCTGAAACATTGGGTTGAGTACTACTGTCAGACCCTTATGTATATTGCGATCTGTAGCACCTGACACTCCTCGAGACCATAGTTCCCTTTTCTATCTTGGGATCACGCATAATCTCTGCCAGATCAGATCTCGCAAAGGGGTTTGCAGAAGCAGCAGACGTCAGTCTCGCAGTTCCGAGTTAGCAGACCAGCCAATCCGATCTACTAGATCTAGCAGATCCGCAACAACACTCTGTTCTGCCGATCAGAGCTATCCGATCCACCATTCAGATCTCTCAGATCCACCAGATCTGAGTAGTTGTGTGGGGTTCCTATACCGGGGTGTGCTTTTCGCAGGACTTTTGGCAGCATTGGCATTTTGAGGATTCGACTACTGCAGTATTCCTAAGGAGTAAAACTCCTTTAGGAGTTTTCAAAAAAAAAAAAAAGAGTTTGTGACCCCCGGGGCGCTTATTGGTGATCGAGCCCATCAGAATCAGGACGACGAGCTGAGCACAGTGGTACCATTCAATTCTTAGTGAAAAAAATTTGGGCGGTCCCAAATTTCAAGAACATCAGGTCGGTGCATGGTAGCAACTAGAGCTCAAGCTATGGCCAATGAGAGGATGGACAAACTTGAACAATCCTTGCAATCCCTCCAAATTCAGCTTGAAAGAATAACTAACATATTCCCTAAGGGCAAGGAGGAAGCCCACGAGGAGGCGTATATTGGCAATGGACAAAATGAGGGTGAGTCTAGCCACTCTCCTCACCTTTGGGGCACCCACCAACAATCCCGTCCGCGACCTCCCAAGTTGGATATGCTTAAATTTGATGGTTCTCACCCGGCAGCATGGATAGCACAAATGGAGCATTATTTCCATCTGAATAACATCTTAGATAATGAGACTCAGCTTATGGTAGGGAGCATGTACTTGGACATTGAAAGGTGGCAATGGTGGGAATGGCATCAACGTTGCAGTGGAAGTTTTGTGACTTGGAACGCCTTCAAAAAAGCTCTTACAGATCGCTTTGACTAGGAATCTTCTTTTTTGGGTCGTCTTACTAAGCTCCGAAAGACGGGCATAGTGGATGAATATGTTACAGCCTTTGAAGCCTTGGCCTTCCGCACTAGGGGTCTCTCAGATGTGTTCTACATGGAATTTTTTATCAGCGGCCTTAAAGAGGCCATAAAAGCCCACGTCCTACTGCACCACCCTCCCACATGGATGGAGGCTTGCAAGGTAGCTCGTAATGTGGAACGTGCATTAGCAGCCCAGTATATTCACCCAAATTTCACCGCCAAGGGTCGCCCCCCACAGGCTCACAGCACGACTCAAACACTTAAGGTTCAAAAGGTGTCACTTGCAGAAATGGCTGAAAGAAGAAAGCAGGGATTGTGTTACTACTGTGATGAAAAATACTCCCCAGGTCACAAATGCAAGGAGCCCAAATTTTTTCAAATTGATGCCACTGATTACAGCTCATCGGAGGAAGATCCACCACTTGAGGAACCT
>APFE031156643.1:88567-124264 GCA_000404065.3 Pinus taeda
CTTCTTTTACAATGATTTTGTACTGGTGCAGTCCTTTACCAGTACGTAGGCTGCAACCTGCAGAGAGCTACAACTCTCTCTCGTTTTCTAGTCTCTCCTGGAAGGGAGCTACAACCCCCTTTGCTCTTTCACTTCTTTAAGGACCACGTTTCATTAATTTTCAAACTGGATCCATGAACATCAAATAATCATCAAGTACATGAAAATCACCCAATCTCCTTATACAATGAACCAATGAATCACCCAACTCTTAGAATGCTGTAAACATAAAAGTAATACCAGAATTCTAAACCCAGAACTCTGCTGCAATAGATAAAAGACAATCAACTATAGTTTCAAGATAAGATTGCAACTTCACCAACAGGGGCCTGCGTATATCCGCAGCTCTTCTGAGACTGAACTGCGCAGATCCGCACTTGTTGTTCCTCTGCTCTGCGTACTTTTCTTCAGATCCGCACCTTTACTTCTGACTTATTGCGTACACCCGCACTGTGCCTTCTTCTCGCCTGCGTACCTCGCACTTTGCCCTTTTCTGTGCTGCGTGTGCCTCGCACTGTGCCCTCTCCTGCGCTGCGTACTCCGCACTGCACCTTTGGCTTCGCAACGTACTCCCGCATTGAGCCTTTTACTGAGCTGCGTACCCCCGCACTACACCTATGGATTGCCTGCACACTTCTGATTAGGGCCAAATTTACAGTTCTCCAATGTGCCACAGTCAGTCAGATCCTCAGATCTGTTCATGTGCCCGAGAGATCACGACATGCCAATAGATTCACCTTAAGTTATCTCCTTGATTTAGATCTAGCTTTTAAAAAACCAATCACCCAAAATTTCAGATCTTAAGATATTCAAATTTCACAAGCGTGTGGCCAAGAGATCTCCTTTCATTTTTATAGGCAAGCCCTTCTCAATACCATGGTCCAAAACCATAATAACATAATACCATGAACCCAATACTTGGGATCAACACTTTTGGATGCAATACTGTGGACAAAAACCATTTGATAAAAAACTGTCGGGCTAATACCATGAACCATTCATGAAGATTCCCACGTGCACGCGCTTTTATGCATTGGAGAGAGTGAAACTAGGGTCCGCACCTTCTGAACGTATCACCTGCGTACAGGCACACACTCCTTAGTCTGCGTACCTGCGGGTCCGCGGCTTCTTCTAGGATTACCTGCTTACCTCTTAATTTCCATGATTTTGAGTGCCTGAACTGAGATCAGCTACAAGAGTGAGTTGCCATCAAGTACAACACTTGTACCATAGAGCCAAACCAGAATCATAATGCCAACATGCAAAACAATCCTGTACCTGCACCTGATAACATTCATATCGATTGCGTTGAGGTCGTGGGAGCCGTGCACCACTCGCCAGGTGTGAAGCCAACTGCTGGCGGAGAGTTAACTCGCCGTAAATGCGCCTCGAGAGCACCTGCATCCTGGTGTATTTCTGTTGTTATTATAATGGTTATGAAAATCTATTATGGGAGTGGCTATGTATGGCTCTCATCATGTTTTTACTTGTATATGAATGAACAATGTATCTGTGGCCTAGAGGATGATAATGTAGCTAAAGTGATAAGGGAACAATGCCTCATAGCGAATATCAGATAAGTATGAGGCCCCTATGCTCATATATGATGTTTACTCTTATAGATTGTGTTAATGCCAAGTGCTTGACAGAATGTCAGTCCCAGTTGGGGATGAATTGGTCTAGTTCTAGAGTTTTTTTTGGGTTTATTAGTCTTTTCATCATGTGTTTAATGGATTCTGGAAGTTACGACAAGTTCTAGGTAGTGGTCAGAATTCTATGCTTGAAAAGCGCCTTAAATTCCCTAGACTCTGGCACAGGTCTATTGGAAATAGTCCTTGGATGTAGGCATGCATGCTTGTGGGAGAATCCAGAGTTCTTTGCACGCTGGCATTCCCATAGCATGGGAGCATCCAGAGGTTTAATAGCTTAAAAACTTAGTGGGACTCAAGGGTTGGTTAGTATAAAGGTTGGGATGGTTCTTAGGAGTCCTATTATTGATGTTGAAGGTCTGTATGGTGTATTTCTGTAGGTTCCACTTCCTTAACATGACTTAGGAGATCAAACAATATCATATTAACTTCTCGTATGATCTTAAATGTTGGGAAAACTTGTTAATGCTATGCTATTAACAATGTGTTTAAGATCGTCTCATATTAACCAAAAAGTGAGGAATTATGTGTCAAGTGTTAAGTGTATTTTATGAGAAATTCATGAGGTTAATTAGCTATTCAAAAACACATATACAACAAGTAAATTGTAGAGAAATAAAATGCAACAAACTCATAACACAAAGCTGATAAAGGAGTTCACCCCTCCTGGGATACATCTCCTTGGACTTGCTTCAATGGATAGGCCCTCTTTGGATTAATGGTCAATTACATGATTACATGTACATACAATGCTGCAATGGATTTGCAACATGATACATTGGATTCAGAAGACCCAAAAACCCCAAAAATGACTCTCCAAGCTTTGCAATTATACTTCAGCTGATCTAGAGTTGACCTCCTCTCCTGGTGGCCCTAGGCTCCCTTAAACTTCAACGTAGCAAAATCACATACAAAAATGCCTTTCTTCCTTAGAAACCTATTCCATTGTGTTCATAGCATCCAAATCATCTAGGAATGACTCTTTCTGAGCCAAAATTGGTCGAAATACGCCAAATTTATGACCTCTTCAATTTTCCCTAGGAAAACTCCACCAAAACTGGAGAAACTCCAGTTAACTCCACCAAATTTGGAGTAGTTCCGGATTTAGAAAACCTGCCAAAAATAATGCCAACTTAATCCATAGTTTGATAAGTGATAAGCACGGTTAATTAACACTAAACTTCCACTTAGCAGATTAATTTCACGATTAACGTAAAATGCTGGCCGCCGGTTTGCAAACTTGGTCACATGTGGAGGTTAACACTAGTGGTTACCTCCCAATCTGCCATGGTTTAAACTTTACATACAAAGTACGACCCTTATATGTTAACACATATGTTGTGGTATAGCAGTAGAGCATTGTGCTAGTGTGGGTGAGGTCACGAGTTCGATTCCCCGACCTGCCAACAAAATTTTAAGTGAACTTTAAGAGGGCACGTGGCAGCCTTCGGGCTTGCCACATGTCAACCGCTCATTGGTCCACCCAAGTTTACTTGACCAATAATGTGCAGACACTTGTCAGAACCCGATTGAGCCATATGTCAAAATATTCTAGGAATATTCCAAGGAATATTCTTTGGAATTTTTTTTTGTTGACTGGGCTTTACAGATGCCTAGTCAACATCCCAGTCAACTTATAACCAAAATTTCCCCATTTGACATAACGGATAGTAGCCTCTAACTTTCTTATACGAACTCAGTTTTGAGTGAAACGAGTTGTGTTGGGATCGTATCACCGAGACTGACATAGTCGTTCAGATTTTGAGTGATTCTGAGAAATTTTATTTATGAGCAAATTTTTGCCCCTAATCAAGATTCCGATCACTCCTTCCCACTGACAGCCTTTTGGACCCACAAAAGTTGGTTAAATGATGAGAGCTGAATACTCTTCTCCTTACCAATTTCTATCAATTGATTCTACCTAGAAAATCCTCCATGACAACCACTTGGGTTCACTGACATGCTTTGCCTTGCAAATGGCTTGGCACTTCAACCAATGTTCTCCTTTTGCTGCTGACCCAATCCAACATTTACTGGTTGCTTGCTGATTAAAAACCCTACTGTACCAAAGCGATACCTCGGTGCTTGGAAAGCTGACTGATGGCCTTCCCACTGAGAATCGTGTTCCTCCTTTACAACACATGCATTTGATGTAAGCTTCTCCTTGGAAATCACTTTTCCAAGTTAAGCCCATCTGAGTGAAATACAACAATGAGTTCCAATATTAGTAACAAAAAGAAAATAAATGACCATTATTTTACCTCCACGTTTCAAAATTCCAGATCTGGAAGAATGCATTCGCCATCTCTTTCGCTTCTTGACGTCAACACTTCAAATCACATTGTAAACCATTTGGTGTTTTACAAGGGATGCAATTTTTTTTGGCATTTTTGTCCACTTTCGCTTCTTGATTCCATCATCCTCGAGTATTAAAATGTTTCTCATGTCATGATTTTAGAATGAAGGCTAATCATGAGCCTCTTGCTCAAGCTTGGACCTTCCAAAAGCCTACGACATCTTGTCACAAGAAGCACCATTAATCTTGAAAAACACTCATTCAAGAATATAACTTGATGACCTCTTCCTTTTGCTTCTTCAAAGCAACAAATTTCACATCATGTGAACATTGTCATGTACTCTTTCATCTTGGTGTATAAACCATCGACTAAACACAAGTCGACAAAACATACTTCTTCAAACAACTAACTTTCAAGTCAAGCAAAAACATGTACAACAACTTGACGATTTACAACAAGAATTCCACATCCTCATGAAATAATTCGGCACATCTCCCTTTCATCTTTGGAGACAAAATCAACTCTTCCAAGTCGATATAACATACATGTAATAATCAATCGACCACACAAGGCGACACTCATGCATGTGCAAATGATCAACATTCTTAAGTTGACAAAATACATGTTAACAAAGCAATCAAACAACACAAGTCAATCACTCTTGCATGTTCAAGCATAATGAAACTATTAAAAATTCCACTGTTCACACACACAAACTCTCATGCTTGTATAACAATTCTGAACTCTCTCACAAGTGCAATCACAAGTACAAGAATCCCATTGGTATGTATGAGTACTTAAAGAGCTAAAATGACCAAATTTGATGCAATAAAGTGGGTCAACATACTCCACTTTCGAACACCTTCCTGGCGTAAACGTGCAATTTCAAGAATGCATCATGCGTTCAAATTTGTAGTTGCAAATTGCCATCTTTGATGCATCTAAGTGAGTCAACATAACTCTACTTTCCAACATCTTGCTTCATGCAATATGTAACATACTTCCAGGAAAAAGAAATGCATCCAAATAACAAGGAAATGCATCAATAAGGCAAGGTTTGCATTAATTATCAAAATAAATGAAAGGCCTTAATTAGTTAAGAAATATAACCATCTCTTTACAAACCATTTCAATGGCGATTCTTTCAACTGCACTTCATCATGTGTATCATCCCGACCCACATCAATTATGGAATCCTCTTTTCCATTCTTGCCAAAATCTCTCCCCACCTTATTCAAATGTCGTGGATGACTTGTTGGATGCAAAGTCCAACACTTGTCTACAAGATGACCTTGCTTATGTCAGTGAGTGCAAAATAATTGCATCTTCTTTTCAACATGGTTTCCATTATCCAATGGACCTTTGAATTTTTGTCTCTTTTGTTTTGAAAGTTTCCTATGATGGCTATCCTGTTCCAACACCTAGAAACAATATGGTTATTCAAACCATAAAATGAACATGTAAATTTTCTCCAAATCTTATGTGAAGATTTACCATGTTTATCATAATCGAAAGAAACTTGATTAAAGGGTGATTTATACCTTGCACATTCACCTTTGTCGTCTTCTTAAAGAGGTGAATTTGATGAGGCAGTGTCTCTCTTTGGAATACCAACAATGGTTTCAATGACCTTAGAGCTTTCATCATCCTCTTGTTTGCCATTTCCACTAGTTGCATGCTTATGAGCATTTTCTTGCAAAGTGGGTATAAAACTTTTGCATTCTTCATGAACACAAACTTCACAAGCTTGGGGTAATGAACATGTAATGAGAGTCTTTCTTGGAACACCTTCATGTGCCTCCTTGGCTTTGGATCACTCTCCATCATGTTGTCCATAACCAAAACCCAAATACTTAGGCCTTTCCTCAACAACAATTGGCTCAACTAGCCTTGTGTATGTTTTCCTAACCCTTTACCTTCATATCCCATCTTAATCAATAATTTGGACCCTATTCCTCTAATGTGTCTTTCAAAAGCACCAAAACATTCATTTTGAGAGGAAATTGAAGATAAACTTGAATTTCATACCTCATTTTCATGCACATACTTGGCTAGGGTTTCCTTGGCATCATGGAGTTGAATCTCCATCTCATGCATCTTTTCAAGAAGCTCATGCTTCTCCTCCTTCATGGCCATCAACTTCTCTTGAAGTATAGTGTTCTCCTTCCTATCTTCATTCATCTCTTGCACCATATATCTCATGATGATAAGGTATTTCAATATATCTAAATCAAAGAGTCTTGCCAAGGAAGATGGATTAGAAACATCACTTGTTGAAGCTTCCATCACATAAACTTGCACATAGTTAAATTCTCCTTGCACAAATACAAAACCAATAGCTAATTTTCTAGATAACCTTGGAAAACATCTCAGGGTTAAAATGAGATAAAAGTGCTCTGATACCAAGTTGATCTGAAATGTTGGGCAAACTTTTTAATGTTATGCAAGCTCCCTCATCAGTATTAAAAATGTGTTTAGGATCGTCTCATATTAACCAAAATGCGAGGAATTATGTGTCAAGTGTTAAGTGTATTTTATGAGTAATTCATGAGGTTAATTAGCTGTTAAAAAACACATATAAAACAAATAAATTGTAGAGAACTAAAACACAACAAACTCATAACACAAAGTTGATAAAGGAGTTCACCCCTCCTGGGCTACATCTCCTTGGACCCGCTTCAATGGCCAGGCCCTCTTTGGATTAATGGTCAATTCTGTGATTAAATGCACCTGCAGTGCTCCAATGCCTTTGAAACCTACTCCATTGGATTCAGAAGACTCAAAAACCCCAAAAATGAATCTCCAAGATTTGCAATTGGACTTTAGTTGATCTACGCTTCACCTCCTCTCCTGGTGGCCCTAGTCTTCCTTAGACTTCAATGTAGCAAAATCACATACAGAAGCCTGTCTGTCTTTGCAACCCGTTCCATTGTGTTCAGAGCATCCAAATCATTTAGGAAAGACTCTTTCTAAGCCAAAATTAGTTGAAATATGCCAAAGTTAGGGCCTCTTCATTTTTCCCTAGGAAAACTCCACCAAAACTGGAGAAACTCCCATTAACTCCGCCAAATTTGGAGTAGTTCCGGATTTAGCGGACCTGCCAAAAATACTGCCAACTTAATCTACAGTTTGATTAGTGATAAGCACGGTTAATTAACACTAAAATTCCACTTAGCAGATTAATCGCACGGTTAGCATAAAATGTTGGCTGCCGGTTTGCAAAATTGGTCACATGCAGAGGTTAACGCTAGTGGTTACCTCCCAATCCGCCAGGTTTTAAACTTTAAATACAAAGTGCAGAATTTATATGTTAAAATATATGTTGTGGTATAGAAGTAGAGAATTGTGCTTGTGTGGGTGATGTCATGAGTTCAATTACCCAACCTGCCAACAAACTTTTAAATGACCTTTGAGAGGGCATGTGGCAGCTTGCGGGCTTGCCACATGTCAACATCTCATTGGTGCATCCAAATGCACTTAACCAATAACACACAAACACTTGTCACAACCCAATTAAGCCATATGTCAAAATATTTCAGGAATATTCCTTGGAATATTATTTTTGCTGACTGGGATGTACGAATGCCTAGTTAGCATCCCAGTCAGCCTGTACCCAATATTTGCATGTTTGAAAAAATAGACAGCAGGCTCTAACTTTCTCATACGAACTCCGTTTTGAGTGAAACAAGTTGCATTGGGATAGTATCGTTGATATGGACGCGGTCGTTCAGGTTTTGAGTGATTTTGAGGACTTTGATTTTTGAGCAAAATTTTGCCCCTAATCCAGATTCTGATCATTGTCACATGTTTTGGGGTTGGTTGGTTGCTTGGGTAGATGTGGGAGGAGGGTGTTACAGTTTAGGCTCAATTATGGCTCCTAATTGTCCACTCACCAGAGATATGGGGACCATGCTTGCCGCACTACACATGGAGATGTCATTGACGATAGAAGCGAGCGTTGCAGTAAAGGTAAAAGGTGTCTCCCTTCCTTTGTTTTCGAGTCACCTTAACAACCCCATGCCGCCACATGTCACCCCCTCACATGCTCTGTTGACGTCACATTACCATTTTTTCTCGCCTATATAAATCACGCCCGCTAGCAATTCGAATTTAGAAATGCATTATTATAGTTAAGCCCCCCTGTCGCTCCTCCAGACCTCAATATCATTCAACTCAAATTTTCCCATTCACTAGGCAACCCACAACCCCGCAACTCACATATTTTTTCCTTATGCTCAAAATGAAGAAACCTGCACCTAAAACCCCCAAATTTGAAGAGGTCAGACCCTCTTCGAACATATATCTTGTCATGGACAAAGAAGATCAAATTTATGACTCACCCATCCCCTACCACCTATCAAATCTCCGGTTTGATAGGTATGACCACCATTTTAAAAAGGAAGACCCTTTAAGGGCAGTAGAGTCAGGGCTGTATTACCAAATCGCCCAATCTTTCTACCATTTCCTCGAGTTTATTTCCTGGCTTGCTGTAGCTTATGCCGAGGAAAAAAATTGTTTCATATCCTCTGCTGGAGTTAAAATCCTAGAAATTACTCCTCAATTGGTTCAAAAGGCATTGGTCTATCCAACCTCACTCAACCTAAATTTACAGAAAGAAAATTGTTCTATAACTATAATGTTGTCCCGACCGTCCAACAACAAGAATTTCTCTAGATGATTCTAGTCCCTAGCCACCAAATCCAACACATCTTTGACTCTTTTCCCGTACCCATGTTTATGGAAGTTGTGCAACCTATTCTCGCTATGATTTCCCTACTGTTTGGAGAGGATGATGCCACCAACATAACTAAGGCCGCCATAGGGTTTTTGAGATAAATGATGCAACCAGACCATGTTTTGGATATACCTTCATTCCTAGTTAAAACTATTAAGTTTCAGTTACACCATTTCCCTATTACTGGATTTTTCCAGAACTATTCCCTTCTCTTTTATTTGTTTATGTATACCAACGTCGACAGATTCAATTTTTTAGGCCTTAGTCTTATGGATTCCCGTAAACTGAGAAAATGTGTTTTTTACTGGGATGTTGTTGTAAAAAAGAAATCCAACAATGAGGGTTATTCTCATTTTTTTTTCACCTATATGTCAACAACATATAAAATCAACAATAATGTCTGTCCCCTAGTTATTCTACCCCAACAAAAAACCATCCTCAAGCTCAACAAGGATACCGGGGTGGGAGATTGGTACTTGTTTGAGGACTTTACTGAAATTAGGGTTTTTGGGTGTGAGCTTCTCCCTTACTGTTTTCCCGTCTTCATGCCCATGAGGAATTTTTCCCTTGAGTTCATTTGACAAAGTTTGCATGTTGATCAAATCCATTTCGTCCCTGCCAAGAAGGGCTACATGATCAAACTAGGGAAACCAATTGGTCTTTTTGTTGTGAATACTACACAAACCTTTTAGCAAGTTTAAAACTTATTGAAGGAGCTAAATATTGAGATGGCAAAGATTTGGTAGTATGACCCCCATGGCATCATCTCAAAGAAAAGGAATATTATTAATGCCTCTACTTATGATCATGAATATAGGACTGAACTTGAATGGAAGGCTAACTTTGATTCCTGGCCTATTAACACAAAGATGAAGTTAGAGACTACGACCTCAAAGGATAAGGCTCAAAATAGAAATGTAGATGAGGTTGGAGATGTTGAAATGGAGGACATACACTCAAGAAAAAGAGATAAAACTCAAGAAACAATGGACGAAGAAATTGAGACCATATTGACAGAGACGAATCCAGACCAAACCAATTTTCAGGTGATTTTAGAAAACCCCCCTTAAGCTTTTGCCTCCACATCTATAGACATAGTTATTTCGAGTTTTGTAAGAAGTTCTATGAAAATGTATTCTAGTTGGGAAAATATAAACTTGATAGAGGAGAGAAACAAGAGGATTAGGGAGGAAATGCGACAACAAATGGCATCACATTCAATCCCTTATTAGATTAGACTTCTGTCTGTTATGGATTTAGAGAGAAATAAAATGAAGTTTTTGTTGCATAATCCCTCGACATCATCCCTCAGAATGTGGATGTATCACTCGACATGACCTGTGTCCCTCTGCTAGACAAAATAATCTTTCATAGACATGTAGGAGAAATGTTGTACATCAAGTTAAGCCACAATCTTATTACAATCAACAAAGTTGAGAAATTACTATAGAAGGTTTCCAATAAGCTAAAGAACTAAAAACCTAACTCTAGAGCTCTCCACTTGCAGACTAAAAATTTCAAGGAATTGATTGTAAAATTGGGAGTAAATTCAGAAGATAAGACTGTGATAGAGACTCTTATCCAAAGCTCCCAGGTTTAGATTCGGGACCTAAGGCATAAGCTGAATATTCCCTCTAGTGAACATGTGTAATCTAGGGAATTAACTCAGGGAGAAGAAGAAAAGGAGATCCTCGCCAAAGATATGATTTAAATAAATAATGAAGTGGTGACCCTCAAACAACATGTGGTAGAGATCCAACAGAGGATAAACACACATATTTGTGCAGTGTTGGTCCGAGAAAATCCACAAAATCCGACTGAACATCTCACTAAGACCCTTACTGAATTGCAACTCTCTGAAGGTGAAATCAAGAAAGTGTAGCTAGATTTAGAAAATGCCAAGCATGCTCTCACACAAAGGGAAAAAAAGGTGGAGATATTGATCCATATTTGTAAACTTGAAGATTTTTAACAATTTGCAAGTTAAATTTGTATGTGTCTTGGGCAGAGGATCAATTTACTAAACACATAAACAAGTAAATTTTAACCAAAATTTACAGCTAAATGGAGACAAATAAGCATATTTGAAACACATAACATGAAGCATGATAACGAAGTTCACCCCTCTCTTGGACTACATCTCCTGGTCCAGCTTCCAATGGAGGGCCTCTTTCATTAAAAATGCTCAAAAGTGTGTTTACATGCTTTAAAAAGATCCAACAGTAGAATTGTTGTCTCCAATGGATCCATCACTGTCAAAAGCCCCCATTTTGGTTCTTTATGTACCTCATTTGGCCAAGAATTGAGAAAGTTATGACTATTTCTTCATTTTCCCAAATTCTATAGCTAATCATCTTCCAATTCGACATAAACTTGGCTTGAGCACCTCGAATGTAGAAACGACGTGCAAACCTGGCCTATATTCTCATTCGATGGGTGAAATTTTAGGACGGATTAAGGCCCCAATTCCAAAATTTGCGGTCATGTGGCGACCATAACACCGCATAGGGGGCCGATATTATGCGGTTGTTGTCTAGCACCCAGCTAGGCATGTGTTCCTGGTTCTATGGTCCCACATATGCCCATGGGCTGGCCCCACCCGGTTATCCATGCATTTAGTTACATGTGAGGTCATATGACCTGGGGTTGGCCCCTCTCCAAAAGATCTGTTGTGCCCATGGTTATATGGGACCATGTGACTTGGGGCTGACCCCCTCCATCTTCTGCTCGGCTAAGCATTGGTTCTTTGCGGCTGGGCTTCATTGGGTGTTATGGATTGGGCCATGGTTGTGCGTTGGGCTAAGGCTTAGTCCTTGGCTCCCCTCGTACAGTCCTGTGGCACTATGGTGGACAAGGGCTAGGGCTTAGTCTGACCCCTCCCCCACATGGCGCATTACCAAAGTTTAAATACGATTTTGAAACATAGTTTAACAAGAACCACCACAAAACAGTTGGGTAGGCCATTGGAGTTGTTGGCTGAGGTTGCGGGTTTGACCCCCATGGCCTCCATTCAACCCTTCACCAAATTTTTGAATACATCCTCTAGAGGCCATGCGGCCACCATTGGTTGGCCCACGTGGCCTTCCATAATTGGCCTCCTTCACCCGGTCAACAACAATACAAAAAAAAATTGAACCAGTCACAATGAGACAAATGGAGAAAAACCATTGGCCAATAAAATTCAAATTTTTGGACCAATCAGGAGAGGCCACGTGGCAACCTGCCACTGGCCCGAAATGTCTAGTCATCTGTCCTTTTTGCTAAAATTTACCTATTTACTAATTTGATCAAAACACGATATCGAGAGCATCCTATATCAGTTTTGAGTGAAATAAATTGCGTTGGATTCAGATGGACGAGATCTATCTAGTCGTTCAGTTTTCAATCTTTGTCACACAATTTTAATTTTGAGCACTATTTTGATCCACTAGATTCCTCCTCCCCATTGGAAGCTTTTGGACCTCCAAAATCTCTTTATCAGTCAAAAAATAGATGATGGTACATATCCCTCACCCCTCCAGTCTCAATCCATTGAAATTTTCTTGACTTTGTTGCTTTGATCTTTTCATGAAAGTACATCACTTTCCCTGATTTTGGAGTCCTGGACTTTCTATCAAAGATGAACTCTTGCTGCAATTCTCCAAGATATGTAGACATAAAACTGCCTTTGAGGAAATATGCACATTCCCTCCTTGTATTCAATCAATGGAAACTTAAACAATTTCAAGTTCCTTTCACCTTGAACAATGTCGTCATGACGATGCTTAACATGTCTAGCCTTGCACTTGGCTTGACTCTTTATAAAATGTGATCACCATTGCCATGCACCATCCTTCTTCAAAGCCAAAACATTTTTAAACCCACAGGAAGATGTTTTAGGACCAATGTCCTCTCAATCAAATAGCCTTTTCATTTTCTTTTTGACATCTCCATGCTTTAACATGGCATCTTGTTCAAACCAATGTTCAACAATGATGAATTCTGCTGCAAATTCACTTAATTTTGTTTACCTCTTTTAGGAGGCAACATGTTAGACACCTGAAACATCTTATCACATGAATTAGAAACCTTAATGAAATCATATTTGAAACTTTATTCATATCCTTGAAAGGTTTTAGATTCTTCAATATCTTCATGTTTGATCATTAACATGAAAAGTTCTTACTAGCATTAATAATTCTGTTCATTTGTCCTACATTTACAAGAGATCCATTCAACTTCTTGCTATGTGCTCTAACAATATACTCAATCCCATTCTTGAACAAATGATATTTGTTCTCATGGTGATTAAAAATATCTTTCCTATCATAAAGATATGGACTTCCCAAAACAATACCACATATATCAATTGGAATTACATGAAGCTCTACCCCATCAAAATGTTTGCAGTGATTGAAAATTTCAATTTACATCATTTTGTCACATGCAATTTTGCATTGTCACATATCCAACCTAGAGGAAAAGGTTTAGGATGAGGAATGGTTTCTAAATTCAACTTATTGACAATGTCTTTTGAGATAAGATTTGCTTGTGAACCACTATCAAACAATGTATCTATCTTGGTATGTTTTAAAATGACTCTAATATGGAAAAACTCTATTCTTGTTTTTTCTTCTTGAGCTTCACTGAGACAATATGAAGAACGCAATGTCCTTACCTTTCAAACCCATGGCTATGATTTTTGTTTCATCTCCAGAATCAAAACCTAAATCTTGTTGTGTAGTTGCAGTTGTCTTCTCTTTCTCCTTGTTTTTAAATTTTTTGGGTCTCATTTCTGGATGAATTTTCCAGCAATGATCTTCATCATGGCCTTCTTTGGAACATTGTTTACATATAAGTTTTTCTTTCTGCATCTTAATGGCAACATTCTTCTTTGCTTTTCCTTCAACTTACCCTTTCCTTTTTCTCCAGAATCAAAGGAAATCTCACTAGTTTCTTCAGAAACTTTTTTCCCTCTTGCCTCTAAATGAGTTGTTTGTACACAAACTTCATCTAGTTTTGTAGGGTTAAACATGAGAATGGTATGTCTCAAGTAAATATGCAATCCTCCAATGTATTTGAGAAAAGTATCTTGTGAGGACAAATCTATACCCAAAATCAAAGCCCTTTTTCTAAATTCTTGAGTATAAGATTGCACAATTTTCCCTTTAACTTGCCTAAAGTTTTTCCAATCCATGATAGCTTTTTGCATGTATGCTAATGGATAAAATTGCCTTCTTATTGCAACAAATAAAAACATTCCAAGAGGATAAAACCTTACCATCTTTCTTCATGTCCTCTTGAGTTTTGGCTTCCCACCAAATTAGTGATGCACCTTCCAATCTAAGAGAAGTAAGTTGAGTATTGGTTTCATCATCTTTGATTATTTGTATCTTGCAATACACTTCAATATGATGAATCCAATTATCTAATATCTCTACATTTACCTCTTCATTTTACATAGGAAATTCAAACTTAATATCAACCTTAAGCAAAGGAGTTTTACCATGACCCTTTGTGGAATTTGGAGGTGTTTGTGAAAGGGTATAAGAAGTGGAAGATGGGGATGAAGATGATGATGGAGGTGAAGGTGGTGGTTTATCACCATTCCCTTCATTCCCTTTTGGAGGCTTGTATCATTTTCATCCATATCCTTTTGGAGGCTTTGAGCTCTCTCCAATAATATGGAGTTCCTCTCCTCATACAAAACCTTAACCATCTTAGACATCTCAAAGAATGCTTTTCTAAAAGTTTTCTCATCTTCAAACATCTCTTCAGGACCTTCTTCATGTGCCATGACTATTGAAGCCCGAAGTGTGTTTGTTCTCCTTGAAAAAATTTGAGATCTCCTCCTTTAAGCTTCAATCTTGTAAAAATCAGAAAAACACTTGCAAACAAATTTAATCTTCACAACAACCTGTTGCTTTGATACCAAAATGATTTGAATGTGTAAACTTGAAGATTTTTAACAATTTGCAAGTTAAATTTATATGTGCCTTGGGTAGAGGATCAATTTACTAAACACATAAACAAGTAAATTTTAACCAAATTTTATAGCCAAACAGAGACAAATAAGCATATCTGAAACACATAACACAAAGCATGATAAAGGAGTTCACCCCTCTCTTGGGCTACATCTCCTGGTCCAACTTCCAATGTAGGGCATCTTTCTTTAAAAATGCTCAAAAGTGTGTTTACATGCTTTACAAAGCTCCAACAATAAAACTAATTTCTCTAATGCATCCATCATTGTGAAAAATCCCCATTTTGGTTCTTTCTGAACCTCATTTAGCCAAGAATTGAAAAAATTATGACCGTTTCTTCATTTTCCCAAATTTTGCAGCTAATCATCCTCTAATTCGGCCTAAACTTGGTTTGAGCTCCTCGAATGTGGAAACAACTCGCAAACCTGACCTACATTCCCGCTTGGTGGAGGAAATTTTAGGACGAATAACTCTGCCATTAACACCCCAATTTCGAATTCTATGGTCATGTGGCAGCCATAAGATTGCATAGGGGTCTTATATTCTAGGGTTGTTGTCTAGCACCCAGCTAGGCACACACTCCAGGTTCTATGGTCCCACATATGACCATGGGCAAGCCCCAGCCAATTCTCCATGCATGTGGTTATATGGGAGGTCATATGACCGAGGGCTGGCCCCTCTCCAATAGTTCCACAATGCCCGTGGTTATATAACACCATGTGCCTTGGGGCTGGCCCCTTGTGGGTTTGCCCCCCCCATCTTTCGCTTGGTCAAGCGTTGGTTGTTTGCGGCTGGGCTTTGCTGGGGGTTGTGGCTTGGGCCATGGCCATGGGCTGGGCTAAGGTCTAGCCTTTGGGCTAGGACTTAGCCCCTGGGCACTTGGGTGGCCAGGGGCTAGGACTTAGCCCGACCTCTCCCCCCCATATTGGGCATTACCAAAGTTTAAATACGATTTTCAAACATAGTTTAACAAGAACCACCGCAACGCAGTTGGTTAGGCCATTGGAGTTGTTGGTTGAGGTTGAGGGTTTGACCCTCGTGGCCTCCATTCGACCCTTCACCAAATTTTTAATGCATCCTCCAGGGGCCATGTGGCCACCATTGGTTGGCCCATGTGGCCCTCCAGAATTGGCTTCCTTCACACAATCAACAACAATATATAAAAAATTTGAACCAATCACAACGAGATAAATGGAAAAAACGCATTGGAAATAAAATTCAAATTTTTGGACCAATTAGGAGAGCCCATGTGGCAACCTGCCACTATCCAAAAATGTCCAATGATATGTCCTTTTTGGAAAAATTTACCTGTTTACCAATTTAATCAGAATGTGATATCAAAAGCATCCTATATTGATTTTGTGTGAAATGAACTGCATTGGATTCATATCGCCAAGATCTATCGAGTTGTTCAGTTTTCGAGCTCAATCGCACACTTTTAATTTTGAGCACTATTTTGATCCACTGAATTAGACCTCAAGGGAAAATGCTGAGCAGATTAGTAAAAATATGCAGAATGCAAACCAAGAGATTATTGATCTCAAAAGTAGGATAAAAGGAAACATGCCTCTCCTCCAGGCCAAGCAGTTGATATGGGATGAAATTTTAATTGAAGTAAATAACATCTGGGGGAATATAACTTTGATGACACAACAAAGAATTGTCATTAAAGACTATGAGTTGTTTATCTTATCTGGCAAGGAGGAATGTGGCAAAAATGTTGGGACCACGAAAAAATGCATCTAGTATATCAACGAGAAGCCAACGAGTGAGCTAAGAAATATGGATATCGTGGATCAAGTGTTTGCAGTCATAGATGTCTCAAGGTTATTATGAAGGAAACCACTAGAGCCAAGGTCCAGGAATGTTTGGAAAAAGTGTTAAGTATTATGGCTACTTTTGATTCAGATTTCGAACAAAGGGTTAGAGATGGATTGCATAGATGTTGGGACCTTGTATGAGAACTCATTCCTTGGGAGCAGTACATTCAAATGATAATGGAAGCTCAGAGTAACTCTCACTCCTCCCACGAAAAATCCTCCTCTATTAAAGGAAAAACCATAGTCAACTATATAAAGAGGGAGTCCAGTTTATGTGGCTGGTGAAGACATTATTTCCCACTAAGCCAAATTATGCAGAGCTTACCAGCCTAAAAATTGCTTATAACAATTTCTTCAATTCTCCTCTACCAAGGTCACCATTGTGGCAAAAGTGTGACTAGTTTATCAATCCACCTCAACTCCAATTCATCGAGCCAAGATCTCTTCCACTAGAGGCGACCCAACATCAATGAAGATATTTTTGATTGTGTCAATCATGACATTTTGTGGTTTTTATGTTTTTGTAAACGTTCCATTTCAATAATGTAATCAAGTCAGTTGTGTTTTAGTTAGGATAGTTGTGCAAGTAGCACACTCCCACCATTTTGTTGTTATAATATCATGAGAGGATTAAGAATATTTTTTAAGGGGTACTCATCCATGAGACCCTATAAAATTATTGACGAAGTAATTTTGAAAGGTTTATAATTTTTGTTTCAAGGGGTTGTTTGTACTGTGAATAGAAGAAGAACCAAAGATGTATGCTCTATTGGTGAATTAATAAAGGGGTTATGGTGATTCTAATTTCAGGAAGTTGTAGTATGTAATCTCTCCTTTGTTTATTCCATTATGTGTTTCTTTCTTCTTAGATGGCATGTAATAGTTGATGTTGGATTTAGTCTTAGAATCATGGATTCATCTGTGTCTAATTCTTATTAAATATGCCTCTAATAAAAGAGATATAATGTCCTTAATAAGCACTCCATGTTCTATGAAATTCATTTACATTTTCTCACCCCTCAATTTTCTCGCCGAACTTTGATGCATATGATTATGTGATAATCCTTGCACATTAAATTTATTTTCCCCATGGTATTCTTTTGTGTATGCTATAATGATCAAATGAACTATATGCTTTTGTAAGTTAGCCACCATAGCCTAATGTTAAGTCCTCTTTAGAGTTCTTCTATTAATAAGTAAATTTTCCCTTTAGAAGAGATATCTGGACCATTTATCAATTCATAATGTGTTTTAAATGTCTAATATTAATGAACAAATCTTACAAACATTCTAATTTGTCATAGGCATTGACCTCTCTAATTCGGAGGTTGTCTCTAGGAGCTACAACATCTTCTGCACTGTTTCGGAGAGAAATCATAATATTTTCCCTAGGTATGAAATTTATACACACCTTGGTTAGGTGAGAAAAAGGGGTTGCGGGTTAAAGATCTCTCACCTTGGTGACTACACTATATAGATTTGCAGTTGAGAACCTTGGCTTTCAAAAGGCCTCATACTTGCTTTGACACTTTGCAATAGAATAATTCCCTTGTATTTGACTCCGAAAGAATTATTTCCAAGTTATTTTTGAAAGAAAGAATTCCCAGTACTCCAAATCTTGTTCTCTTATCCCCTGACGTTTCAACATCCAACTCACAGGAGGCCGAGATAAATTACCCTGAGTCCTCATCCAAAGTATTGGAGTATTCAGAAGAACGTTACTCACTTCTTAGCTCATATTCCTCAAGAGTTAAATCTGAAGAAGTTTCTACCAGTTCACCCCTTTTCACCTTCCATACCTTCCCAAAATCCGAAGAAGTAAAATATATCCTTATCACTAGTGCAACCCAGAGCACTATTAATACTACATCCCAACTCCAATTAATTATTGTTCATACAGCCCCTCAATCATCCATGTGGTAAATATTCTACAAACTCAATTTCAAAACATTGTTGTCCCTGGTTTCCTACTCAACAAATATGCACCACTCAACTTGCAACAACCTTTGAATGGAATGCCTCAACACTATCTCAAACTCCTTCCAAGATTC
The DNA here is from genome assembly GCA_000404065.3 of Pinus taeda. NCBI lineage: Eukaryota > Viridiplantae > Streptophyta > Pinopsida > Pinales > Pinaceae > Pinus > Pinus taeda. The sequence continues at coordinate 107,122 of APFE031156643.1, forward strand.
ATTGGGGAAGATGACATTCAACTCAAAAACATAAAGAATTATTCTGTGTGTTTGCTAAGAATTTAAATGTAGAACATATGGAAGTAGTCTTAATACTCTTTGTCCATTCCTTAGATGGGGAGGCCAAGAAATAGTTTAAGACCTTACCAAATAATTCAATTAACACCTGCAAGGAAATGGAGAACTCTTTCAGGTAGAAGTGGGGGGGAAAGGGACAATAGGTATATCCTCACATAATTTAATGCAATGAAGAAAAATAATAATGAATATGTCTCAAAATTTATAAATAGGTTCAATAAACTAGATAACGACCTCCTTGCCAAAATCAAACCCCCACAGTTAGCTTCTAAAGTAGTTTTTGTTAGAGCCTTTGAAACAGATTTTTGGTTTACTCTCAAAGAAAAACTCTTCACCCAAGTCCCCTAAACTAGCAGATAAAGGGAAAAAACTAGTCAACCTAGTTCCATTGACCGAAAGAGAGTCCTCCAATCCAACCAGTCTTGAATATGAAGCCTCCAAAGAAAAAAAAATGTCAGTGCAAATAAATCAATTTTGCAATGAAAATAACTAACCTTCCGAGTTAGGTAAAATATATAGGAACCCCTTTGCTTTTAATCTTAAAAAATAATTAGAAAAGGTCAAGATAGTTTTCCCTTTAACTAAAATATTGAACAACCTAGTTATAAAGCACAAGTTTCTCAGTTCATGAGTTCACCCATCACCGCCCCCCTTCAAGGCTACCTTAATCTACAAGAAGAAAGGCCCACAAGTTATTTTGGACCACATGTGGAGGAGCATGACCCTTCCACTCTCCCATTCATTATCACCTTGATGATCCATGATTTGTTGTTGCACAATTGTATGCTCGACTCAAGAGCTTCTCATAATTTAATGCCATTGTCTGTAATGGAACAATTAGGTTCACAAATAACAAAACCATACAAAGATTTATATTCTTTCAACTCTAAAAGAATAAAGTGTTTGGGTATGATCAATTATCTTGTGGTCAATTTCGCTCAAATCCCCGTGAAGAGTGTGGTAATGGATATCACAGTTGCTGATATCCCTGTAAGATTTGGTATGCCCTTGTCCAGGTCATGGGGGATGAAAATTAGTGTATCTATTAAACCTGATCTAACATATGCTACCATTCCAGTGTTTGGTGGAGAGGAACATCGATTAAACAAAGAATCCAAATTTTTAAATATTGTTACAAAAGAAAATTGTTTAAACAACACTGTGTGTATGGTCGAGATTTTTTTTCTTCTTGTCTTCTTCTAGAAGAAGATGATCAAATCATGGGAGATACTCGAGTGGAGTTTTCTGCCCGGCTGGGTAAACAACTACTAGAACATGATCATGTGTGGAAATTATATTTTGATGGTGCTTATTCTAGGGAAGGTAATGGAGCAGGTGTGTTGTTGGTTTCCCTAAAAGGTAGCTTGATTCCTTTTTCTTTCAAGCTAGAATTTGAGGTCACAAATAATGTTTTTGAATATGAAGCATTTCCCTTAGGGTTGTAAGCTACTAAAAACCTTAATATTGGGCAATTGACTGGGTTTGGGGATTCTGAGTTGGTGGTGAAAGAAGTAAAGGATAAATTTCAGACCAAGCACCCAAGATTGAAGTCTTACAGAAATTAGGTGTGGGATTTGGTTGAAAATTTTTTCTTAGCATTCAATATTCAGATTCTTCCTAGGGAACACAAGAGGATGGATGATTCCTTGGAAATTACTGCTAGCAATTTTAAACCCCCTAAAAATCGCTTGCTCATGTATGAAGTTCAGGTAAGATATAGGCCTTCAATACTGGACAATGTGAAGTATTGGAAGGTTTTTGAGGATGATGAACAGATCAAGTGATTTATGGAGGTTATTGGGGAATTCTCAAACTCAATGATTGATCAGGAAGGTGAAGATACAAAGGAGGAACAACATGCCAATTGGGAGGAATCAATTGTTGGTCGCAAAATTTTACAATTAAAGGGAAATACAACCCCTAGAGGGTTGGTTCCATTGGAGATATTGTATATCTAAAATGATGTGGATGCTAAGCAACCCAAACAAGAATTTAAGGAAGATGTGGAAGACTGCAATATTGTGATATACAAGGAACCTAGAGTCATCAAGTTGGCTAAAGGAATCCTAAAGGATTACACACAAAGATATCTTCACCTCTTTAAGAGGTATATGGATGTGTTTTCTTGGTCATATGATTATTTGAAGACTTTTGACCCCATTATCATACAACACAAAACCCCTCTAAAATATGGGATAAAGCCTTATAAGCAGAAGCTCAGGCAGATCAATCCATTATTACTTCCCTCAATCAAAAAAGAAGTGAAGAAATTGTTACAGGCTAAGATTACCGTGTCGCTGAGATATTTAGATTGGGCGGAAAATTTAGTCCCTGTCAAAAAGAAAAATGGGGAAATCAGGCTATTCATAAATTTCAGGAATTTAAATAAGGCCTCACTGAAAGACAATTACCCTTTACCTAAAATGGATTATCTTCTGCAGAGTGTATTAGGATCTAGAAGAATATCCATGATGGATGGTTTCTCTGGATATAACCAGGTTGTTGTACACCTCGAAGATCAGAAGAAAACAACTTTTACTACACCGTGGGGGATGTTTATGTATGTCGGAATGTCTTTTGGGCTTATAAATGTTGAAACCACTTTCCAAAGGACAATTGATATAACATTTGTGGGGGAGAAAGACAAATTTGTAGTGATCTATCTTAATTACATAACTGTTTTCTCGAAATCAAAGGAGGAACATATTCAACACTTTTAACTCATATTTGAAAAGCACACGAAGTATGGTTTATCATTAAATCCCAAGAAATCACAATTTTGTTTGAGTGAAGGTAAGTTATTGGGTAATATAGTGGCAAGAGAAGGAATAAAAATTGACCTTGAAAGGGTAGAGGCTATCAACAATATCACATTACCAGGTAATAAAAAAGAAATCTAGGTCTTCTTAGGGAGAATAATTTTCATAAGGAGGCTCATACCAAACTATGCTAAAATTGTCAAACAAGTCACCGATATGATAAAAAAGGACAAGGAGGTCAATATGACTATTGATGCTCGAGATTTTTTTTCTCTAGAATAAAAAATTCTTTTGCAGAAGCACCAATCTTAGATAACCTAGACTATAAAAGAGCATTCCTTATTTTCATTTTTGCCTCTTTTAACACAGTAGCAATTATTTTATTGCAAAAAAATAGTGAAGGATAGGAGCAAGCAATTGCATATTTTAGTCAAGTGATGAGAGATGTTGAGTTGAATTACAATATTATGGAAAACCAGTTCTATGCCCTAGTCAAGGTTCTAAAGGCTTTTCAAATTTATGTCCTATAGTCAAAAGTAGTTGTCTATGTCCCTACCGTTGCTATGAAATATATTCTTATACTAGGTGACAATGAATATAAAAGAGGTAAATGTATTGCCAAAATTCAAGAATATGATATGGATATCAAACCTACCAAATTGATTAAGGGGAAGGGGTTTGATAAACTATTGTTTGAAGCTAACTAACAAGCCCTGGTCATAAACATGTTAGAAAATCAAGAAGGAGAAAGCAAAGGGCAAGAAGAATGAAGAAACACTAAGACCTCAACGCAAAAAATCCAAATGAAGTACATAGCCTTAGAGTGGTACAAATATCTTGTTCACTATTTACTTTTTCTGACTTGCCTATTGAATTTTGACAAAGTAAAATATAGGGCCTTGAGACTACAAGCACAAAAGTTCATTATCTCAAATGACCAACTGTATTGGAAGTATCCAATGGGAATCTTTCTATTATGTTTGGTGGAAGAGGAGGTTCCTAAGGTGATTGATGAGTTCCATAACTGTGTTTGTGGGGCACATTATAGCTGGAGAACCACGAATCATAAGATTCTCAAAGATGGTTTCTATTGGCCTAGGTTATTTAGTGAATTTCATGCTTATGTTAGGGCCTGTGAAAAATGCCAAATGTTTACTGAGAAGTAGAAGCTGGCACCCCTCCCTTTGATCCCTATTTTTGTAGAAGAGTCATTCATACAATGGGGGCTAGATTTCATTGGGGAAATACATCCACCATCTAGTGGTCAACACAAGTGGATACTTATGGCAACATATGATATCACTAAATGGGTGGAAGCCATCCCTTCTAGGAACACAACTGATGCAATGGTCATTAAATTTACGGAGGAGAATATCCTTGCTAGATTTGGTTGTCCGTGGAAGATTGTCAATGATAAGACTCAGGTATTTAAATCAACCAAGTTTATTAATTTATGTCAGAATTATAATATCATTTTGGGACATTCCACCTCTTATTATCCACATGGAAATGGATTATCTGAATCTTCAAACAAAACCTTAGTGAGGATTCTAAAAAATACCATAGCATAGAATACAAAAAATTGGGACTCATAACTAAAATTTGCATTATGGGCTAATAGAGTTACTACCAAGAGATCAACTGGGAAGTCTCCTTTTGAGCTGGTATACGGAACAATTGCAATTTTCCTTGTCTAATTAGCTATGCCAATGGCCAAATTCTTACAGGATGCTGAGGAGGGGCCAAATTATCTAACCAAGAGAATAAATCAATTGGTGGAGTTGCAAGAACATCGAGGGAAAGTAACCCAGAATCTAATCAGATATCAAGAAAAGATGAAGGCCCTTTTTGACAAAAGGGCGAAGGAAAAATCCTTACAACTTGAAGATTTAGTGCTTAGGTGGGATGTGAGGAGAGAAGATAAAGGAAAGCATGGGAAATTTGATCCGCTGTGGTTTGGAACCTTCAAGATAGCGAAACCAATAGGAAATAATACCTTCTTGTTGGACAACTTGGATTATAAAGTGCTTGAACTGCCTGTAAATGGGAAGTTCCTCATGATCTATTTCCAGCATTAAAAAGTCATGCTTTCACTCATTGTAAATACTAGTGAGCCATTGTACATACCAAATGTGTTTCTTATATCCTTACTCCTTCTATTTTTACTTTATGCACACCTGAATAAATTGACTCCATTCCCAAGCTGTAGGCATTAATCTACAAGTCCTCAACGTATTTCTCACAACACATTGTTCCAAGTTGGAGCTGATGTTGTTCCTTTCTTGTCCTTTTCGCATTTTATCATGTGATTCAAACTTTATTTTTATGGAGAGAGGAACAAATTAGACCAATGATGTGAAAAGAAACAAAATGGGGAGATGTTTACTGCACACAAAGTGCACTTAGACCGGTGCAACATCAAATTCCCTTTCTTCACAAGCATAGTAATCAAAAGATGAAGGTAAACCGAAGGTGGGATTGATTTCTGATAGGCGACAACATCACATTTAAACTCCGAGTACTTACCTGATGGATCTTCATCCATTGCGACTCCAACCGCTCCCGAAAGCATTATAGCGGAGCAACAAGCGCGACCGATATGTCAGTGTTGCCCCCCCCAGAGAAGAAAATTCAAAAGGGGTGATTAGGTCGCTCGATGGCCCATATTTTATCTGGGGGGTCTAGGCTCAATCCCAACTATCGATTGTCCAATCGCCAAAGAGATGGGGACCATGCCCACTGCACTACACATGAAGATGTCAATGATGACAATAAGTGAGTGTTGCAGTAAAGGTAAAAGGTATTCTGCTCCCTTTCTCATCGTGTTGCCTTACCAATCCCCTACTTCCATATGTCACCCCCTCACATGCTCTGTTGACGTCACATTATCATTTTTTACCTCCTATATAAATCACACCCTCTAGCCATTTGAATTTCAAAATGCATTATTACAGTTGAGCCCTCAATTCGCTCCTCCATACCTCAACGTTGTTTGACTTTCATACAAACTAGACTCATCCTCAACTCCGTTCAACCAAAATTTTCCTAGACACTAGGTAACACACAACCCTACAACTCACAATTTTTGTCCTTATGCTCAAAATGAAAAAAATTGTGCCCAAAACCCCCAAATATTGAGGGGTCAGACCATCTTCAAACATAAAGCCCCTCATGGACAAATACGATCAAACTTATGACTCACCCATCCCCTACCACCTGTCGGATCTCCGGCTCGACATGTATGACCACTATTTTATAAAGGAATATCCTTTCAGGGTAGTAGAGTTAGGGTTGTATTACCAAATCGCCCCATCTATCTACCATTTCCCTGAGTTTGTTTCTTGGCTTGTTGCAGCCTACATCGAGGAGAAAAAATGTTTCATATCCTTTTCTGGAGTTAAAATCTTGGAGATTACTCTAGAATTGATTCAAAAGGCCTTGGTCTATCCAACCTTGATCAACCTTGAAAAATTTAGAGAAACAACTCTGTTCTATAGCTATAATTCTCTCCCATTAGACCAAGAGCAAGCATTTCTCTAGATCATTCTAGCCCTTGGCCCCAAACCCTACCCATCTTTGAATATTTTCCCGTACTGATGTTTATGGAAGTCGTGCCACCTATTCTGATTATGATTTCCCTACTGTTTGGAGAGGATGATGCCACCAACATCACCAAGGCCGCCATAGGAGTTTTGAGAGAAATGATGCAAGCAAATCATGTTTTTTATATACCCTCATTTCTAACTAAATCTATTAAGTTCTAGTTACACCATTTCCCTATTACTATAATTTTTCGATACTATTCCATTCTCTTTTATTTGTTTGTGTATACCCACGTGGATGAATTGGAGTTTTTGGGCCTCAGTCTTATGGATTCCCACAAACAAACATTTTTTTTTTTTTTTGATTAGGATGTTGCTGTCAGAAAGAAACCCAACAATGAGGGTTATTCTCATTTTATTTCCACCTATATGTCAACAACATATAAGCTCATCAATAATGTCTCTCCCCCAAGGATTCTACCCCAACAAAAAACCATCCTCCAGCTCAACAAGGATACTAGGGAGGGAGATTTGTACTTGTTTGAGGACTTTACTAAAAGTAGGGTTTATGGGTGTGAGCTTCCCCCTTATCGTTTTCCCATCTCCATGCCCATGATTATTTTTTCCCTAGAGTTCATTCGACAAAGTTTGCATGTTGATCAAATCTACTTCGTCCCTGCTAAGAAGGGTTACATGTTCAAACTACGAAAACCAATTGGTCGTTTTGTTGTGAATACCAGACAAGCCTTTTAGCAAGTTGAAAACTTATTGAAGGAGCAACATTTTGAGGTGGGAGAGATTTGGCACTATGACCCCCATGGCATCATTTCAAAGCAAATGAAGAGTATTAATGCCTCTACTTATGATCATGAATATAGGCCTTAATTGTAATGGAAGGCTAACTTCAATTCCTGACCTATTAGCATAGAGATGGAGATAAAGACTCCAAACTCAAAGGATAATCATCAAAAGAGAAACATAAATGAGGTTGTAGACATTGAAATCGAAGACAAACACTCAAGAAAAAGAGCTAAAACTCAAGAAACAATGGATGGAGAAATTGAGAACAAATTGACAGAAATGAATCCAGACCAACCCGATTTCAGGTGATTTTAGAAAATCTCCCTCAATCTTTTGCATCCACATCTACAAAGGTAACTATTTTGGCTTCTACAAGAGGCTATACAACAATGGGTCCTAGTTGGGAAACAATCAAATTGATAGAGGAGAGCAACAAGAGGATTAGGGAGGAAATGAAACAACAATTGGCATCACATGCAGTCCCTTATTAGTCTAGACTTATGGTTGCTTTGGATTTAGAGAGAAATCAAATGATGTTTTTGTTGCATCATTCCTCAGCGAAAATTCCCTTCCCTCGGGATCACAATTTAGGACTATATATGCACTTGAAATGACTAGTGTCCCTCTTGTAAAATTGGGGGTAAATCTAGAATATAAGACTATGATAAAGGCTATTATCCAAAGCTCCCAAGTTGAGATCCAGGACCTAAGGCATAAGTTTAATATGCCTACTAGTGAACATATTCAATCTAGGGAATTAGCTCAGGTATAAGAAGAAAAGGAAATCATTGCAAAAGAGCTGATTGACAGAAATAACAAAGTGGTGGCCCTCAAACAACACGTGGAAAAGCTCAAAAAGAGGATAGATACACATATTTGTGTAGTGTTGGTACTAGAGAATCCACAAAATCCCACTGAACAACTCACTAAAACCCTTACTGAATTGCATCTCTTTGAAGGTGAACTCAAGAGAGTGCAACTGGATTTGGAAAATTCCAAGCACGCTATCGCATAGAAGAAAAAACAGGTGAAGACAGTAAGGGAAAATGCTGATCAGATTAGTAAAAAATGCAGACTGCAAACCAAGAGATTACTAAGCTCAAAATTAGGCTAAAAGGAAACATGCCCATCCTCTGGGCCAAGTAGTTGATATGGGATGAAATTATAACTGAAGTAAAAAACATCTGGGGGAATATAACTCTGATGGCAAAACAAATAATTTCCATTAAATACTTTGAGTTCTTTATCTTACTAGCCAAGCAGGAATGGGGCAAAAATGTTGACACTATAGAAAAAATCATCCAGTGTATCAATGAGAAGTCAACCAGTGAGCTAAGAACTATGGATATCATGGATCAAGTGGGTGCAGTCACAAAGGTCTCCAAGATGATTCAAAAGGAAACCACTAGAGCCAAGGGCGAGGAATGTTTGGAAAAACTGTTAAGATCTGTGGCTACTTTTGATTTAGATTTAGAGTAGAGGGTTGCAGTTGGATTGCCTAGTTGTTGGTACCTTGTAGGAGAACCCATTCCATGGGAGAAGTAAAATAAAATGCTGGTGGAAGCTAAGAGTAAGGTTTACTTTTCCCATGAAAATGCCTCCTCTCTTAAAGGAAAAACTATAGTCAACTACTGAAAGAGAGAGTTCCAGTTGTTGTGGTTGGTGAAGACATTATTTCCCACCAAGCCAAATTATGCAGAGCATGCCAGTATAAAAATTTCTTATTAGAATTTATTTCATTCTCCTCTACCAAGCCCAGAACTATGGCAAAAGTGTAACTAGTTTATCAATCCACCTCATATCCAAGTCATCGAGCCAGGATCTCTTCCATGAGAGGCAGTCCAACATCAATGACGATATTTATGATTGTGTAAATCATGAAAATTTGTGTTTCTTTTTCTTTTTGTAAATATTCCATTTCAAGAATGTAATCAAGTCAGTTATTTTTTATTTAGGACAACTGTGTAAGTAGCACGCTCACACTTTTTTGTTGTTATGAAATCTCTAGAGGATCAAGAAGGAATATTTTGTAAGGGGTACTCATTCATGAGACCCTAGAAAATTATTGACAAAATAATTTTGAAATGTTCAAATTTTTGTTTCAAGGGGTTGTCTGTACTGTGAATAGAAAAAGAACCAATGGTTTATGCTATGTTGGCAGATTAATAAAGAAGTTACGATGATTCTAAGTTCAGGAAATTATAGTATGTAGTCTCTCCTTTGTTTATTCCATTATGTGTTTCTTTCTTCTCAGATGGCATGTAATAGTAGTTGTTCAATTTAGTCTTCGAATCATGAATTCATCTGTGTTTAATTCTGATTAAATATGCATGTGATAAATGAGATATAATGTCCTTAACAAGCGTTCCATGTTCTTTGAAATTCATTTACATTTTCTCACCCCTCCATTTTCTCATTGAAGTTTGATGCATAATATTTTGTGATAAGCCGTGCACATTAAATTTCTTTTCCCCATGGTCTTCTTCCATGTATGCTACAATGATCAAATCACTATGTGCTTTTGTAAGTTAGCAACCAGAGCCTAATTTTAAGTCCTCTTTAAAGTTCTCCTGTTAAAAGTAAATCCACCCTTTGGAAAATATATCTAGACCATTTATCAATTCATAATGTGTTTTGAATGTCTAATACCAATGGAAAGATTTTACAAACATTCTAAGATGTCCTAAGCACTAACCTCTCTCAACCCAAAGGTTGTCTGTAGGAGCTACAACATATTCTGGGGTTGTTGTCGGGGATAAATCATAATATTTTCCCTAGGTATGACATTTTTACATCCCATGGTCAGGTGGTAAAAAGGGGTCATTGGTTGAAAATCTCTCACCTTGGCGACTCCACTATACAGATTTGTAGTTGAGCACCATGCATTTCAAAAGGACTCACACTCGCTTTGACACTTCACAACAGAAGACTTCCCCCTGTATTTGGCCCTGAAAGAATTATTTCCTGGAGAATTAGGAAAGAAATAATTCCCAGTACTCTAGATCCTGTTCTCTTAGCGCTTGAAGTTTTGACCTCCAACTCACAAATGGCCGAGATAAATTACCTTGATTCCTCATCCAAAGTCTTGGAGTATTCAGAAGAACGTTGCCCACTTCTTAGCTCATATTCCTCAAGAGTCAAATCCGAATAAGTTTTTGTCAGTTCACCCCTTTTCACCTTCCATCCCTTCCCAAAAGCTGAAGAAGTCAAAGATATCATTATCACTAGTTCGACCCAGAGTGTTATTAATACTACATCCCAGCTCCAGTTAGCTATTGCTCACACAGTCCCTCAATCAGGCCTTGTGGTAAATATTTTGCAACCTCCATTGTAAAACATGGTTTTCGTTAGTTTCCTACTCAACAAATATGCAACACTCAACTTGTAACAAAATTTGAATGGAATGCCTCAATACTATCTCAAAATCCTTCTAAGATTCACCAGGGAAGATGGCATTTCAACTCAAAAGTATATGGCAGTCTTCTTTGTGTTTGTTGAGAATTTAAATGTAGAACATCTAGATGTAGTCTTAAGACTCTTGTTTAGTCCTTAGACAGGGAGGCCAGGAAATGGTTTAAGACATTTCCAAAGGCTTCAATTAACATCTGGGAGGAAATGGAGAACTCTTTAATGCAGAAGTGGGGGGAGAAAAGGGACCATGGGCATATCCTCATGGAATTTATTGCAATGAAGAAAATACATAACAAAGATGTATCAGAGTTTATAAAGAGGTTCAATAAACTATATAACAACCTCCATGCCTGAATTAAACCCCCATAGGTATCTGCTAAAGTAGTTTTTGTTGGAGTCTTTGAACCAGATTTTGGGTTTACTCTTTGAGAAATAAAATCTTGTGCACTTGATCAAATTCAGACATATACTTTTGAAGTGGAGGCCAATTTGACGTACAAAGGAAAGTGGAAAAGGAAGATCGAATATGGTGATAGTATAAGGGTAAAGGAGGAGGCCAGTTCCTCAAGCCATGTAAAAGAAACCCAAGAACAAAATATGGATGAGATGAAAGTTGATAAAAAATCCATTTAACAAACTTGTAAAGTTGCAGCCTCCTCGACAAAGTCAACAAGCCTCTAACAAGAACTTTAACCCATAGTATAGGAGGCCACCTTTACATCTCTTGTAAAGGGAGAGAAAGGACCAACATGACCATATTCAACCTCCTCTGTACATAGAAGATGACCCTAAATAAATGTTGATGATACTACCAAAGTGTAGGAAAACCAATTCTCTTCTCTCTTAGAGGGAGAAAATGAGATGGAAGCACAAGAAGGAGCAGGGGAACATTTGAATATCCCATTGGATGATGACGAGATAGACCTCTACTGCAAACAATTTGTTGACTTCATGCAAGCCCAGTTGTACATTAAGTACAATTTGAGGTCATCTAGGAAGAGGTCTAGGGTGCAAGATCAAAATGAAGAAACTCTTCACCCAAGCCCCCCTAAACCAGTAGATAAAAGGAAAAAACCAGTCAACCTAGTCCTATTGACCGAAAGAGAGTCCTCCAATCAAGTCCATCTCAAATCTAAAGTCTCAAAAGTAGAACAACTTCCAGTGCAAATAATTCCAATTTGTAATGGAAGTAACCAACCTTCTGATTCAAGTAAAATATATAGGAACCCCTATGATTTTAATCTTCAAAAAGAATTAGAATAGGTGAAGATAATTATCCCTTTGATCAAATTATTGAAACAACCCAGTTCTAAAGCATACGTATCTTAGTTCGTGAGTTCACCCATGACCCCCCCCTTCCCTTCAAGACTGCCTTAATCTACAAGAAGAAAGGCCCATAGTTCTGTATGGACCACATGTGGAGGAGCAGGACCTTCCACTCCCCCATTCTCTGTAACCCTATTGATCCATGATCTACTATTGCAAAATTGTACACTCCACTAAGGATTTTTTGATAATATAATGGCATTGTATGTAATGGAACAATTGGGTCTGCATATAACAAAACCATACAAAGATTTTTTTTTTTTTGACTATAAAAGAGTAAAGTGTTTGGGTATGATCAAAGATCTAGTGGTCAATTTGGCTCAAATCCTAGTGAAGAGTGTGGTAATGGATATTGTAGTTACTGACCTCAATGCAAGATTTGATATTCTCTTGTCCAGGTCATGGGGAATATTAAAATTGATCTAACATATGCTACCATTCTAGTGTTTGGTGGAGAGGAACGTCGATTAAATAGAGAATCCAATTTTTTAAAGACTTACAAAGGTAGATTGTTCAAACAACGCTCCTGTGTATGGCCAAGAAAAATAGTGTTCTTGTCTGTTAATATAAGAAGATGATTGAAATCATGGGAGATATCCAAGGGGAGTTTTCTTTCTAGCTAGGTAAATAACTACTAGAATGTTATCAGGTATGGAATCATATTTTGATGGTGCTTATTTTAGGGAAGGTAATGGAGCAAGTGTGCTGTTGGTTTCCCCAGAAAGTAGTTTAATTCCTTTTTCTCTCAAGCTAGAATTTGAGGCCACAAATAATGTTGTTGAATATGAAGCATTATTGTTGGGGATGCAAACTACTAAAAAGCTTAATATTGGGTGCTTAAATGTGTTTGGGGATTCTGAGTGGTGGTGAAACAGGTAAAGGAATAATGTCATACCAAGCACCCAAGATTAAAGTCTTACAAAAATGAGGTATGGGATTTGGTTGAATTTTTTTTCTTAGCATTATATATTCAGTTTCCACTGAGGGGGTGGAATACAATAGCTCATTCCTTCGCAATTCCTGTTAGAAATATTAAGCCCCCTCAAAACCCCTTGCTCAGGTATGAAGTTGAGGCCAGACACAGGCCTTCAATTCTAGAAAATGTGAAATATTGCCAGGTTTTTGAGGATGATGAACAAATCAAACGCTTTATGGAGGTTATTAGGGAATTCTCAAATTTGGTGATAGATCAGGAAGGTGAAGATACAAAGGAAGAACATCAGGTCGATAGGGAGGAATCAATTGATGGTCACAAAATTTTGTAATTGACGAGAAATACAATCCCTAGAGGGTTGGTTGCATTGGAGAGACTGTTTAACTCAAATGATGTGGCTGCTAAGAAAACCAAACATGAATTTAAGGAAGATGTGGAAGACTATAATATTGGCATAGACACGAAACCTAGAGTCATCAGGTTGGCAAAAGGAATTCCAAAGGAGTACAAATAAATATATCTTCACCTCATTTAAGAGGTATATGGATGTGTTTTCTTGGTCATATGATGATCTGAAGGCTTTTGACCCTAATATCATACAACACAAAATCCCTCTAAAAGTTGGGATAAAGCCCTACAAGTAGAAACTCAGGCAATTCAATCCTTTACTACTCCCCTCAATTGAAAAAGAAGTGAAGAAGGTTTTATAGGACAATATTATCATGCAACTGAGATATTCAAAATGGGTGTAAAATTTAGTCCCTGTCAGAAAGAAAAATGGGGAAATCAGGTTATGCATAGATTTCAAGTATTTAAATGAGCCCTCACTGAAAGACAATTAACCTTTACCTAAAATGTATTATCTTCTGCAAAGGGTAGTAGGATGTGCTAGAATATCCATGATGGATGGTTTCTTTGGATGCAACTAGGTTGTTGTACACATTGAAGATCATAAGAAAACAACTTTTACTACACCATGGGAGACATTTATGTATGCCAACATTCCTTTTCACCTTATAAATGTTGGGGCCAGTTTCCAAAGGGAAATGGATATATCATTTGTGGGGTAGAAAGACAAATTCATAGTGATATTTATGGATGACATAAGTGTTTTCTCGAAATCAGATGAGGAACATCTCCAGCTCTTGCAACTCACATTTGAAAAGTGCAAGAAGTATGGTTTATCGTTTAATCCTAATAAATAACAATTTGCTCCAAGTGAAGGTAAGTTATTGGGCCATATAGTGGAAAGAGAAGGAATAAAAATTGACCCTAAAAGGGTAAGGCTATCATCAATATCCCATTACCAAGGAATTAAAAATAAATTCAGGTCTTCTTAGGCAAAATAAATTTCCTAAGGAGGTTCATACCAAACTATGTTGAAACCATTAAAGAAATCATCAATATGATAAAAAAGGACAAGGAGGTTAAGTGGACTATTGAAGCTCAAGAATATTTATTTAGAATAAAAAAGGCCTTTGCAGAAGCACCAACCTTAGCTAGCCTAGGCTATCTAATACTATTTCTTATTATCTCTTTTGCCTCCCTTAACACGGTAACAACTATTTTATTTCAAAAAACTAGTGAAGGAAAGGAGCAACTAATTGCATTTTTTAGTGAAGTGCTAGGAGATGTTGAGTTGAGATACAATATTATGGAAAAACAGGCCTATGCCCTGGTCAAGGCTGTCAAAGCTTTTCAGATTTATGTCATACAGTCAAAAGCAGTCACCTATGTCCCTACCACTATTGTGAAATATATTCTTATACAGGGTGACAATGAAGGCAAGAGAGGCAAATGTATCGCCAAGATTCAAGAATATGATATGGATATCAAACCTACCAAATTGATTAAGGGGCAGGGGTTGGCTAAAATATTGTCTGATGCTAACTTCCAAGCCTTCAGCATAAACCTGTTATCAAATCAAGAAGGAGAAATCAAGGGGCAAGAAGAACGAAGAAACATAGAGACCTCAACACAAAAAATCCAAATGAAGTTCCGAGCCTCATAGTGGTACAAATATATTTTTCAGTATTCACTTTTTTTTGACTTGCCCATTGAATTTCAAAAAACTAAAATATAGGGCCTTGTGACTATAAGATAAAAAGTTCATTTTCTCAAATGGCCAACTGTATTGGAAGGATCTGGTGGGAATATTGCTATTATGTCTTGTGGAAGAGGAGGTTACTAAGGTGATTGATGAGTTCCATAGTTATGTCTATGGGGAACATTAAGGCTAGAGGACCTTGACCCATAAGAATCTCAAAGGTAGTTTTTGATGGCCTCGGTTATTTGGTGAAGCTCATGCTTATGTCAGGGTCTATGAAAAGTGTCAAATGTTTGCTAAGAAGTAGAAGCTAGCACCCATCCCTTTGATCCATGTTTTTGTAGAAGATCCATTCATACAATGGGGGCTAGGTTTCATTGGGGAAATACATCCACCATAGGTCAACACAAGTGGATACTCATGACAATATATTATTTCACTAAATGGGTGGAGGCCATCCTTTCCAGAAATTCAATTGATGCAATGGTCATTAAATTTATGGAGGAGAATATCCTTTCTAGATTTGGCTGCCTGACGAAGATTGTCGCTGATAACACTTAGGTATTTAAATCAACCAAGTTTATTAATTTATGTCAGAATTACAATATCATGTTGGGACACTCCATCACTTATTATCCACAGGGAAATGTATTACCTAAATCTTCAAACAAAACCTTAGTGATAATTAAAAAAGACCATAGCAAAAAATAAGAAAAATTGGGACTCACAACTAAAATTTTCATTATGGGCTAATAGAGTTACTACAAAGAGATCAACTAGGATGTCTCCTTTTGATTTGGTGTATGGTACAATTGGAATTTTCCCTATCCAATTAGCTTTTTCAGTGGCCAAATTCTTACAGGATGTTGAGGAGGAGCCAAATTCTCTAACTAGGAGAATAAATCAGCTCGTGGAGCTGCAAGAAAACCGAGGGCAAGTAATCCATAATCTGATAAGATATCAGGAAATTATAAAGTCCTTTTTTAACAAAAGGGTAAAGGAAAAATCCTTACAGCCAGGAGATTTAGTTCTTAGGTGGGATGTGAGGGGAGACGATAAAGGAAAAGATGGGAAATTTAATCCCTTATGGTTTGGACCTTTCAAGATAGCAGAAATAAGGGGAAATAATACCTTATGGCTAGAGAAATTGGATAGTGAAGTGATTGAGTTGCCTGTAAATGGGAAGTTCCTCAAGATCTATTTCCATCATTAAAAATTCCAGCCTTCACTCATTGTAAATACTGGTGAGACATTGCACATACAAGATGTGTTTCTTATATACTTACTCCTTTTGTTTTTACTTTATGCACCCCTGAATAAATTAATTCCATGCCCAAGTTGTAGGCACTAATCTACAAGTCCTCAATCCATTGCTTGAAACAAATTGTCCCCAGTTGGAGCGGATGTTGTTCCTCTCTTGTCCTTTTTGAATTTTATCATGTGGTCTGAGCTTTATTTTTATGCAAAGAGGAACAAATTGGACCAATTATGTGGAAAGAAACAAAATGGATAGATGTTTACTAAACACAAAGTTCACTCAAACCGGTGCACCATCAATTTCCCTCTCTTTCGCAAGTATAATAATCAAATGATGAAGGTTAGCCAAAGGTGGGATCCATTTTCTACATGTAGTAACATCACATTTAAAGTTCGAGCACTTACTCAATGAATCATCGTCCATTGTGACTCCACCTTCCCTCGAAAGCATTACACGGGAGCAACTAGCACGATTGATATGTCAGCGTTACCCCTCGAAGAAGAGCAGTCAGAAGGGGTGTTATAGAAATTTTTAGGCACTTCAACCCCAATCACAAATGTCCATAAACTGAGGGCTCTTCAGTCCCTAAAAGTGTTGCTTCACTGCCTAAAGGAACAAGGTCAACTGATTACATCATCTCCCAGAAGTTCTCCACTCAAAACTGCTCATAAATGGTCAAAACTAGACCATATTGAAAGCTCAATGCAGAGGGTGCGATGCATATCACCTTCCCAATGTACAGGGTGTGATGCATATTGTTTTTCCCCTCTGTAGGGTGCGATGGTCAGGAATGGACAAATGGCAGGGACAAAAATGCGAGGTGGAAGATCATGGAATCTTTGAGAAGCTTCCCCTCTGACACTTGCCACTCCATTTTTGACTAAGGATGAGTAAGAGATCATCATTCTCCAAGTGGAAGCAGGAACTATCAGAGAGAGGACACTAATCAAGATCCCAAAAGATGACTCACCTCTCTGTAATCATCTA
>APFE031156646.1:965-28385 GCA_000404065.3 Pinus taeda
GCTAGATTATATTGTGACTCCTTAGACTCCTATATATAGAAAGGAGGTTTTGTCATTTGAATCATCCAAGAATTGTTCATTTATGTAATGTAAAGGAGGTTGCCCCCTCGAAGAGGCTGAACTATAAGGCGTTGATCTATCTTTTCTATCTTTTCTTGAGCTAGTTTCATAACAAATATCCTGAATAACATAGGGTCCCAGCCAATGCATTATGAATTTCCCTGGAAATTTATCAAACTTACTGTCATACAACAGCACCAAGTCATTCACCTTAAAGGTGTGCAGCTTAATATGTAGGTCATGCCACTCTTTTTGGCGTTGCTTTTGGACCTGTTGATGAAATCCAGCCAAAATTCTCTCTTCTTCAAGCTCATCCAACTGTTCATTCTTCCAAGGCTCCACAATTTGTCATACCTGTGAGTGCTACTATGCACAGACTAGGCACAATGTATTCCATAGGCATTACAGCTTCCACACCATAGACAAGCCTAATAGGGGTTTGTCCCATCAGCTTTTTGCATGTTTCTCAATAAGCCCATAATACTACAGGTATGCGTAGATCCCAATCACTTCGCTGAGCATCGCAAACCTTGGTTAGTGCGTTTTCAAGTACTTTGTTGAATGCATCCACTATCTTGTTAGCTTGTGGGAGATAAGGTGTGCTCTTTTGGTGATACACCTAAAATTCCTTTGTTAGTGCGCTAATCATCTCATTCAGGAAGTGTGTACCACGATCACTCATCAAGATCCTTGGACATCCAAATCGCGTCAGTACAACGGCCGTCACGCTCGTGCAATCCTTCACCAACTGCGCTTCTGCCCAACGAGTCAAATACTTCGTCGCAGTGATAATGTACCTCGCTCCTATCTTCCCTTTTTGCTGAATGGGTCCTACAAAATCTGTTGCCCACTTTTGAAAGGGTTGCAACGTCATTTGTGGATTCAAAGGAATTTCATCCCTCCACGATGACCTGCCTATTCTTTGACATACACCACATGCCTTGCAATATGCTTTTGAATCCTGATGAAGGGTTGGCCACCACAACCCGGCGCGTAGAATCTTCTGCGTGGTTGCTCTCCCTGCATAATGTCCTCCCGCGGTGTCCCCATGGGTGTCCACGAGGATGCTACTTCGTTCAACCTCAGGTACATACTGTCACAATATCTCATCAATCCTCATCTTGTATAGATGCACACACCACTAATTCCTTCTTTTTTTGGATAGAGTATCCTTTCGGTGTAGTTCCTATTGTTAGGAAGTGTATGATATCTTCGAAATGACCATATGTGACACACACTACAAATAGCTGCACATCAAGAAATCCTTATTCCAAGTTAGTAGGTTCCTCTCTTATTTCAATGTGTGACATATGTTTTGGTCCCACATTCAATCGTCCAGGCTTCACAACAACTTCAAAATCGTACTCTTGGAACAATAAGAGCCATATGCAGATTCACCCCCCTAACACAGGCTTACTGACCAGGTACTTCAGTATGGAGTGATCCATATACATTTTAATGTGGCCTCCGAGCAAGTAGTGTCGGTACTTCTGGAGCGCATACACCATAGCTAGCCCCTCGCGTTTAGTGGTAGAGTAGTTCTTCTCTACTTTGGCAAATTGCGCACACAGATCATTCTTCCTATCGTACTTGTGTATCAGTCACATCTTAAGCTTCCCAAATCATGCTCGCATCATCCTCCTACATACCCCACCATCTTGTGAGCATAACGCGCAGTGCCCAATCCAAGGCCTGGAAGCGTTGCTTTTCTGGCACCTCCCTTTCAAATGCATCCAAAAAGATATCTACCTCATTTAGACCATCATAAATAGGTGGATTTCTTACCTCTGACGACACATAACGCAACTACCGGGTCATCATTTTGCAATTCAACGTAGTTACTTCATGTAACTGATTCTGCCATCGTTTTATTTCTTTGTCGGATTCCGAAGTACAGGAACTCTCGCAATCCCACGTAATCCATCCATCCGCAGTGGGATTCACCCAATATTTGTCTCACATTATTATCTTATAGATGCAGTCCAGATCATCATCACTCTCATAATCGCAGACTGGTTCCGTATAGCGCTATGCCTCAGTAGGATCGAGGGTTATTATTACGCACAGTGACTTCTTCTCAAAGATCATCCTTCGCTTCTTCAGATTGATTACCCCGTTCATATCAGTAGCCCAGCCAATTCCTAGGAGCGGAGGGTAGGGATTGTTGTCATCCACTATCTTTATCACTTCAAAATCTACTAGCATGCTCACTCCCTCAATGTCCACGGTCACCCCCTGCATCTGCCCCATGGGTACGATTTTCTACTGATTCAACATCCTTAGTTGAATCGAAGACCATTGCAGCGTAGGTCTCCCCATTCACTCCCAAGTTTGCTTTGGTAGGACATTTGCATCTGACCCCAAGTCCAAAATGACCTTATCCATTTCATACTCTCCTATTTGTGCGATAAATCTCATCTCCCATCACGTCCTTGTCTTATGCTTGCCAATCTTTCGCACTACACGCAGTTCACCTAGCGTGGTTCCAGCACATCTATTAATGAGTTCTTGTAGCCCTTTTACAGCCTTGTTGTTGCGCGGTAACTTCATACAGGTTTCCAGGCGAGTTGTGAGCATAGAGGGATCCATCTCCAACTCAGGCTTATCTTTGCTTCCTGAAGTGGAGGCCTTAGTGAAGCTCTTCTCAACTTCCATGAAGGTTTCCCGAGCGTGCTCCAAGTCGAATTCAGCCTCTTTCAACAGGGCTTTGCAAACCCATGTACTATCTTCGGGTTGTTTCCCCTTGTCATCTCCCATCGTGATTCCACTCTGGAGCACTGTATTTATGTTCAGATCTTCCTCACGTGGCTCAGACCTAATCATCTGCAGGTTTTGAGTCAGGGGAGGTGGTAGCACCCCTTTTTCACATATCCTAGCTATCAGCAGAGGACAATCTTCTATTTCATGATCAAATAGCGTGCAATACTTGCACGATGGACGTGTCAAGTTAGTGCAATCATAGGCATAGTGCCCTGGTTCTCCACAATTGTAGAAAATCAACTGTCCTCAACCTCTACTAGGCCCTCCTTTGCCTCGACCTCGTCCGCGCCCCTGAAATCCTGTCTGCACCATCCCTGCATTCTGGTCAAGGGGTCGTGTTTTGTTCTGAACCCTGTAGGTGGGAGTTTTATCCATCATCAATTCATAGCTCCTATAAGTACGCTCATCATGTCCTACTGACCTACAAAAGTTGCAGAACAATTATTATGGTGCTTGTACATACTTCTGTAACAAGTGGCAGTTATCCGTGGCATGTTTCCCAGCTACCTGACAGATAGTGCACGATAAAGCAAGCGTCGCGCTAGGTACTGCTTGAGCTTTCGGCCTTAGAGGCATCGGTCCTCCTACAAGGTAATTTGTAAAGATCGGGAAATGGTCTTTGTCATGACCCTGACTCTTGCATTTCAAGCACCATACCTCCTCGCATACCTCTAGTTGAACCGTCCTGTCCTGCTTTAGCCTTTGCATCTCAAGGCACAGATTTTTCAATTGCGCATGAATCTGTTGGACTCCTATATTAGGATATTGCATCAGAGTCTCATGTAGTCTCATGGCAATCTCAAAGGTCCCTGCTTGAGTTGTTATCTTTTGCTGTGACAACGCACTCCTTAAATGTGGTAGTAGTGAAGCCACAAACCACTTGTTATGTTGTCCATCAATCAAGTTCATGTTGGCTTCGTGAATTGTACATTTCAGCCTTTGATCCAGTTCCCAAGGTGTCTCGCCTGGTTGCAACATAATATCTTTGAATCCCACAATCGACTGCACTTCAGATTTAGGCCTGCTAAATTCCTTATTTAGTGCTGCTTGGATGTCCGCTACTCTAGCATTCAGGTTATCGTTGGAGTACTTAATATACCAAGTTAGAGCGTGATCTTTTAAAGCACTAACCAGTGTCACCTTCTTTATGTGATCATCTGTAACACCTTGAGCCTCCCATACAGCCCTCACAACAAACCATAATTGGTCCGGGTCCTCATTTCCCAAGCCTTTAAACAAAGGAAACTTCACTGTATTCTCCATACTGAATCGCGGTGGAGGTGGAGGTGGTACGGGTGAAGTTGGAGGCGATGGCGGTGAAGTCAAAGGTGGTGTGGGTGGAGGTGGTATTCGTTGGAATCCTTGTCTTATTAACTAAATAGGGCTTTGCGGAGAGACCTTCGTTATTCCTTCTTCGTCTCTCCGTGAAGGTGAAATCAAGGGGCTATACTCCGGACCCTTATTTCCTTTGTTCCTATAAGTTTTTCCACTTTGTGTAGTCTCAAACATCAAGGTAGCTGCATAACCCATTTTTTGCACAACAACCTTTTAATCCAAGTATTCAAATATGCAGTTCCTTTGAAAAAGTGTTGCTCCACCTCGCTATAGCTCACTGAGGTGTCGACCACGAATTCAGTAACAAATCCTACTATGACGTGATCAAGCCAATGATCGACAGCATGGGCAATCTTATCCTCTGATGCTTCCAACCTTCGCACTAGCTTTGGGGTCCACACAATAGGATCGTCAAGTTTCCACCTTCCTTGGCTATCTACTAGCTTCACGATCCACTCATATAGCTCAACTGGAGAGGAGGCGAAAAATATTTCATGGATCTCCGTATACATGTATCTTTCCAACCACTATTCTTTTGACAGTCACAGGTTTCTGTTCTCTTGTGCCGCGAACTCTTAGATCCTTTTGACCAACCAACCTTCAATTTCTTTCTTAGTTGGATTCCAATGATACGACATCGCACATATCTTATGCAGATTCTAGTTCTGGTGGTGAGCTCCAGTATTGCAACAATGATGCTGCAACTCCTGGGACTCCCTTCTTTACTTTTATCAACCCGGTTGTTCGTAATAAACTTGGAAGCGACGGTGCTATATGCACAAGTACTAGCTCTTCCGCAGGCTGTCACTGGATCAACTGGCACAAGTCCGCTAGGAGCTTAACCCAACTTCTATGAGCTCTTAGAAGAAGCTTTTAACTGTGATAGATGAAAGCTAACTCAAAGGAAGCTAGTCTACTTGCAGAAAGAAGTTGAAAGTTGGAAAAGAAATGTGAACCCTAGCAAACCCCAGTTTTACCGACTAACCCTACCGGTGCAAGAAAAGAGATGAAAGCAGTGGAAATGGATGCCATTGACTCCTAGAAAGGTAAAATGCATGTGACTAAACTACTTCTGAAGAAAAATCTAGAAAAACATCTTTTTGTATTTTTGAGTAAGTTGTTTGAATTATTATGCATGAGCTTTAACAGTTTTTGGTTGTGCAGAGGTGGATTGGCAAAAGGAAATGCTTGCAGGAGGTTGGGAAGGTTAGAAGAGCCCATAAGGGGTCCCTAGCACCCTTCCAGAGAGTTTCACAGTGTTCGGATATCAAAAAACCACTTTCATGAGCTTCTACAGGAAGTCTACAGGGGTTCTACAGGATGTTCTGTAACTTCTACAGGATGTTCCGAAAGGGAATTTTGGAGGGTTGATGGAGGAAGAAAGGTGAAGAAGTGGGTATGGAGGTGAGATAAGGGTGT
The DNA here is from genome assembly GCA_000404065.3 of Pinus taeda. NCBI lineage: Eukaryota > Viridiplantae > Streptophyta > Pinopsida > Pinales > Pinaceae > Pinus > Pinus taeda. The sequence continues at coordinate 6,540 of APFE031156646.1, forward strand.
GAGGAGGTCTAGGACTTGGTGAATGAGGATGAGGAGTGGTTAAGCCGATCGGATTTGGTTCAAGGATGAGGGAGCAAGGTTGCACAAAGATATGGGAATTAGGTCAAATTGGAAAAATGTAGCAAATGAGAGGCAAGAATATAAGTTGGAGGATGAAGCAAGTTGCATTGATAGGGTAAGGGTAGGAGAGGAGGTTTCACAGGCGCTCCACACGTGATTTTTAAAAACTAACCAACAAAGACTAAGAAAACCAAAGATCTCGCTGTTTTAACCTAATTTGACCTAGACATCAACAAAGAAAGATGAACAGAAGTCTATTGGTAGAAAATCATGTAAAAAAACTATGGAAACCAAGCAAGAATGGATCTAAGCATGAAGTCACAACTGGTACCAACTTTTGCAACTAAGAATCTAACACTAGAAATTGCATGAGGAAGCAAAACAGTGTTTTTATGGCGGCAAGGACACCTTGGTCTCAGCTCATGGTCCCACGGAGGGAGAGGGGAGATCAGGGGTGCTTGTTAGCCTTTTTCTGAAGATTTTCGCTGTTATCAACCTATCAAATCAATTGGAACATGAAAAACTATTTCTATCATCAAAAATGAACTAAATAACTAAAAAAGATTGTAACCTACTAGCATAAATTAATTAAAGACAGCAAAAAAACATATAATAGTACATGGAGGAGGTCCTGGCACTTGGGTTGGGCCCAACCCCAAGAGCTAAAGGCTCCTAAAAAGAAGCTCAGAACTGAGGTAAAATGCAACTGATCTCCATTATTCATAAAATAACCATATCACATAAATGTTTACAGCAAAGGCTCCACAAATTAGCAAAAACAGAGCAGCACTAGAGTGCTAACCTATTGACTAAAATCTAACTACAATCTGACTAAAGACTGACTAAAATCAAACTATAAACTAGCTAACTCAAAATGAGGCCCTAAGCCTTCTTATTTATACAAATTGAGGACCCCAACAGTCCTCCTAAACTTTAGGGACTCGGCTGCCAAAACTTGCAGTTAACAGCTGTCCTACTTGACTGGCTTGGCTGCCCCTTGTGCTCCGAGTTTTTGATGGAGAATTTGAGGTAAGGGCTCATAAATGAAGGGGACACCTTCCTACAAATCCTCTCCACGAATTTGGCTGCCAAGTGCTCATTTAAAACTTTGATTTTGTCTCCAAATTGACCAAAAAGACTGCATAAAGCACACATTAGACTTGTTGGCATAATGACTAACCCAATTCACTCTATTAGCATAAATTTAATCAAAAACATGCAATAAACTAATGAGAATGGTGGATTAATTCGAATTAGGAGGCTAAATGAGCCCATATAATTATCCATTTTTGGGGCTCATCACCTAGCAACATAACCATTTGTTGGCTTGAGGGGGCCTAACCCAGGTTCAACATTAGTTAGACAAACAAATCCCTACACTACTGATCCTTTTGGCATCAGCCCACGGAGCGCGGATTGAAGTCTCACCCGAAGCAGTATGGGGGGATGCTGGAACCAAGTTTTCGCACCCTTGAGATGGTTGTGATGTCAGTTTATTCCAGCTATACCTGCCTTCACGCAGGTTGCTTAGCCCTATGTTCCACCCTTTAGTACCTTCACGAAAGGGTACAATTGGCTTTCGTGTAGCCCTAACCTATGGCTCAAGGACTTTTACACTACTAGGGCAATGAACTACGATATCTCCAAACTAGGCTAAGTGTCTTACTTATCTTATTAACCATTCTTAGTTAGCTTCGTGTAAACAGACTTTCTTACTTGCATTCACACATTTACATACATTCGTGTATCATATAAGCATTATAAGTGAAATTCATACTCAACATAACAAGATGCATAAACAGGAAATAAAGACGCAGAAATTGTAGAATACTTCTCTTTATTGATAATTCCAGACAATTACAAACTCAACCCGTCCTGCATACTCAACTGTAGGGGTCTGCACACTCAACTGCAAACTTCTAGGCCTCTGTGCACTCAGCTGCAGAGCCTCTACCTATTCTATGACTCGAACTTAGACTTTTACCTCAAATCTATCTCTCATACATCATATCTTCATGTCTCTATCTTCTATTCATTCTTTAACTATTTAGAGCTTAGCTCTTTTTATACAATCCCATGGTCCGCGGACCATGGGTAGATCTTTTACAACCAACATTACATTTCCAAAATAAGGGCAGACAACCCTATGACTATTTAACACCTACACATTCCGCAACCATAAAATGCGGATTCTTTACACTTGGATTGTAAAATTTGACCAAAATATAGGCTTTTAGCCCCAAAACTGCCCTTGGGGGATCTCGCGCCCAACACCCTATCTTGTAGTTATGGACCTCTTCTACAAAATTGTATCTTCTGTCAACTTTGCCTAAGCTTCTAGTGCCTAATCCTCTACAGAAGGTAGGACATGTTCCTCTTCCTGATCTAGAATGGAAGGGTCATAGAGTTTCAAATTTTTTACATGCAATTGAGTAAATCCACATGTATGGTAGTAAACTGAGTCGATGGACATTATCACCCATGTTTTCCAGTATCTCAAAGGCATAATATCTTAGAGCCTTGATTTTCTTACTAGGCCCCTACAGCCTCTCCTTGTTCAACTGTAGCCATACTCTGTCTCCCACCTTGATCCAGGTGGATATTGGTGGCCACTCGCCTATTCCACCTAGACCCCCCAGTCAGTTTCATCTGTTTCCTTGATTGTAGCACAGTTTACTATTTTTCACATTTTTTTGGGTCCTGAACTTCCATATGACGTTTTTTTTTCAAAATTCCTTTACTTATTGCTATAGCAATCACATCAATAGTTGTAGTCCTCGGAGAGATCTTTCCAAAGAGGTATCATATGCGTCAAATAGAGATAATATGACCAAATTATGACCCTAGGAAGTTGGTTGCCCAACTAACCCCAATGGGGCCCATAAACTCTTGGTTTTACATCTCCTCGGGTTAGGGTTTTGGTTGTTTAGGGTTTTGCCTTATTTTTCAATAATAAAAGGACCTTGAGCCTCATTATAACTTAGTGCAGAGGCATGTAGCCACCACATCTCTTCTCAGAGATAAGCTAACTTCACCCAAGCTATCTTATTTCCATTATGTTTGTAAGCATAGTTCAATATTTTTATATTAATGATGAAGTGTTTTTTTGTTGCATCTTTGTGTTTATGCTTATATTTGTAAGTTTTTACGTTCGTTTTTAAGTTCAGATCAATGGTATTAGAGTGGTCTTCTCTTTCTATGTTTTTCTTTGCATGTCCCCGACAAGGTCAGGGTATAAGGAGTTAGGGCTCGATCTGGTTGAACCATTGCAGGATCAGCCTCGCAAAACCCAACGACCTCCCATGGCGGAAGAAAATAAAGACGAGGGGCAGGAGATCCTTTCAAAATGTTGCTTGAGGAAGCCCTCAAGTGACAGAGGGATGCAATGATGGATAACTTTGCCCAGATCCTTTGATGGCTACCCACAAGTGATGCATCTTCATCTAGCAGCCACTTTGGAGGCGCCACTCCTTTTAACGTACAAGTTAACTTCTATATTCCCATATTCAAAGGCCTGATAGATGCAGATGTCATAGATAAATGGTTAAATCTATTGGAAGGATATTTTTCAATTCATGACTTTTCCAACTAGGAAATATTATGTTTGCACTTCTCAAAGTTGCCCCACATGTCAAGGACTAGTGGGAAACCTACTGTGAACAAAAGTATGAGAGTGAACCCTCGTTGTTTTCAGCTGTACCCACTTGGAATTCTTTCCAATATGTCATCAAGGAACAATATTACCTTATCATGAGCTATGAAGATAAATACATAAAGTGGACCACGCTACGATAGGGAAGGGACCAAGATGTGCTAGAATTCACAAATACTTTCCATACCCTTCACACAAAGTTTGGTATCAAGGATACTGATCAGAATTTGGTGCTCAAGTACCACAACTATCTACACAAGTACATACAGGATGAGATGGAGTTCCTGGACATTTCCTCGCTTGACACAGTGTATCAGTACGCTGTAAAGATTGAGCAAAAGTTTAAATAGAAGAAGTGGGACTTTGCATCTACGAATCCAAAGCAAGGAAATGGTGCCCCCAAACCACAGAAAAAGAGACCAAGCCAAGGTGGGGCTACCTAGGACAACCCATCGAAGCCACAAGAAAAGAACAACACCACGAAGACGAAGAAGGACATGGAAAAATGGTGTGAGTTCCATAAGAGTTTCACTCACAATACAAGTGAGTGTCGGGCCAAGCAGTCACTAGTGGCTGAGATAAAGGCTTCCGAATCAGATGCAGGTTCCGATTCTAAATCAGAACCTGATAAGGGGACTAAAAAGGGAAGCAGATCATTGATGCGGAGCCCAGTGCCACTGTGGCCACCATGAAGATCCAGAAAATTGAGCCTAGATATCCAGAGGAGGGGGAATGCCTCTTCCACTCACAAATGTGGGTGAAGGGTTCCCCACTGTATTTCATTGTCGACATCAAGAGCCAAAAAACCTCATTTTAGCAAAAGTTGTGAAGTGGCTAGGCCTAAAGACTACAGCACATCCACAGTTGTACACCATCGAGTGGCTTCACCAAGGACGAGATCTTCGCTTCAACCAGCAGTTATGCCTTCCCTACAAGATTAAGCCCTTCACAGATGAAGTATTGTGTGACGTTGCTCCTCTTGAAGTTTATGGTATATTGTTAGGACAACCATACTTGTGGAAGCGGCATGTTGTATATGAGTCTAAACCTCGCTCTATGATTATTACTTTAGCTAATAAGTTGTATAAGATACCAGAGGTAGCCCCGCCTATCACCATCTCTTTGATCACTACAAAGCAATGCAGTAAGATCATTTCCCACACCAGGAAATTAGTTTTCCTTATGATTCGCCCCCAAGGAAAGAAGAAGTTTGTGGCCATGGCTTCCAAGCAGAGCTCCTCTATACAACAAAAATAGATGGATAAGGTCATGGAGGAGTACAAGGACATTTTCGCCTCACCCACAGGGATACCTTTGCATTGTCAGGTCAAGCACTCCATCGATCTGACCTTGGGCGCGCCGCTGCCCAATGGACCGATCTATCGACTCTCTATTCTGGAGAACGATAAGATCAAGAGGTAGATCCAGGAACTACTACAGAAAGGGCACATCAGACCAAGCTCATCACCTTGTGGGAGCCCGATTATGTTGGTATAGAAGAAGGATGGGACCTGGAGGCTCTGTATTGACTATTGAGCACTGAACAAGATCACTGTTCGGAATAGGTACCCAATCCCATGGAATGATGACCTTCTGGACCAACTCAAGGTGGGGAAATATTTCAGCAAGATTGACTTGAAATCAGGTTATCACCAGGTGCCTATCGAACCCTCTGATGTGTGGAATACTGCCTTCAAATCCAAGGAGGGCCTTTTCGAATGGTTGGTCATGCCGTTCGGATTGACGAACACCCCTACAGCCTTCATGAGATTAATGGATGACATCTTGCAGCCCTTCACCAATGCATTCGTGGTGGTGTATTTAGATAACATCTTGATCTTCAACCAGATTTGGGAAGAGCTCATCTAGCATATTTGATAGGTCCTTCGAACCCTTCGACAACACAAGTTGTGTGCTAACTTGGAGAAATGCACCTTTGGCCTAACCCAGGTTCAATATCTGGGGTACATCATTGATCATGAGGGTGTACATGTGGACCCATCCAAGATACAAGTCATTCGAGATTGGCCAGCCCCAAACACTCTAACAGAGCTCCCAGCTTTTGGGTCTTGCCAATTTCTACCATAGGTTCGTGTTGGGGTTCTCTCGTATCACTTGGCCTTTAAGTCAAGTCACCAAGGGCGGAGTGAAAGCAAAGTTCTTTTGATCGGAAACCCAACAATGAGCATTCTCTGAGTTGAATAATCACCTCTGTTCTGCACCAATGCTCACATTACAGTACTAGACCTGCAACAACCATTTGAGATTGAGACAGATGCCTACGACTATACTATTGGTGCAGTTCTTACTCAACATGGGCATCCAGTGGATTACCACGGTGAGACACTTTCAGACACAGTGCGAAAGTACCCCACTTACGACAAAGAAATGTATTCCATTGTGCAGGTCTATCGTCAATGGAAGCATTACATTCTAGGGAAGGAAACGGTCATCCACACAGACCACCAACCTCTACAGTTCATACAGACACAAGGGAAGTTTCATAACGATCGCCATTAGAAATGGTCCACCTATCTGCAACAGTTCCATTTGAAAACTAAGTATAAGAAAGGCAGCACCAATAATCTCGTTGATTGCCTCAGCCGACCACTGGTCATGGCGCTAATCACTGTGCTCAACTCCTATGGGCACGAGACATCAGGGTGGGTGCATCTTTACAAGAGCAATCCAAAATTCGGCAACATATGACAGGCACTCCTGGAAGGGAAGAAAGCTCCAAAGTTTCACCTTCAGGATGCACTATTATGCCACTTGGGACACATATGTGTTCCTTCATATGAGTGTGCCAAGATGATTTTGGAGGTGCACTACAGTTGGGTCATTAGACATTTCGGAGTAGAGAAAATAGTGGCAGTATTGCAGAAGTATTTTTATCGGCCAAAACTTTGTCAGGGTGTTGGGAAGTATATTAGATCCTGCACCACCTGTGCCATTGCCAAACTAACCATCAAGAAGCAAGGCTTGTATACTCCTCTACCAACTCCTAGTCGGCCTTGGGAATCTGTCTCCATGGATTATATGTCAGGCCTTCCTTCTACTAAGCACGACAACGATTTCGTTTTCTTGGTTGTCGACAGACTCTCTAATATGGCCATCATGGCGGCCTATAAGAAGAGTATCACAGCAGAGGCCATTACTAAGCTCTTATTTGAGCAAGTGTGGGTATACTTTGGGATCCCACAGTCCATTATCTCAAATCGGGACACCATTTTCCTAAGTGCATTTTGGTGAAGTCTCTAGTCGATGCTGGATACAAAACTCACTAAGTCCACGGCTTTCCATCCCCAAAATGATGGCCAAACAGAGGTTATCAATAGGATGATTGTACACATTATGCACATGTACAACTCAAAGAATCCAAGCACATGGGATGAAAGTCTCCCCTATGTCAAACATAGCTATAACAAAACTCTCCACAGCTCAACAGGCCACAACCCATTTCAGGTAAGGTTGGGATTTCAGCCATTATGCCCCATTGATGTGGCCATATCATTTGCAGCCACTCAGGTAGATTCGGCTCACGTGCAGCCTAAAGTTGAAAGGTATAACAGCTTCATTGAGTGCATTCAACATATTTTCCAACAAGTCCATGATATATTGGGCAAATCCAATGCTAAGTACAAGCAATGCCATGATTAGCATCGAGTGTCGCACAAGTTCCCAGTGGGTGATAAAATTTGGCTTCACTTACAGAAAGAGCACCTTTCTGGACCCCACCGCAAGCTTCGCCCACTCCAATATGGGCCATACACCATCACCAAGGTCGTAGGTGAAAATTCCTTCAATCTCAGTATCCCACCGTTCCTTGGTCTGCACCCAATGTTCAATGTAGATTGCCTTCGGCCATACTTCCCACCATTGTTGGAAATATCTGACATTGCAGAACAACTCACTCCAATAAAGCTCAACCTGGACTGCATAGAACAAGCCACATCTAATAAAATCATGGAAACATATATCAAGAACACTTGGCAACATATGATACAGCTATATCGAGTTTTCAAAGCAGGCCAACTCTGTCACCAAGGCAAGTGGTTCACTAGGGACCAGGTTCAACAGAAATACCCTCACCTCATGGAGGCTCTGCATGCAATGGGGACCATTGCTTCCTAAGGGGGGAAGAATGATCCAGTTGGATATTGGCGGCCACCTGCCTATTCCAACTAGACCCCCCAGTCAATTTCATCTATTTCCTTAATTGTAGCACAATTTACTATTTTTGGCAGTTTCTTGGGTCTTGAATTTTCAGAGCCATTTTGAGGACCTAAACGACATTTTGTTGGAAAAAAACCCCCAGAAATTTCCAAGTAAATCACATCAATAGTTGCAATCCTTGGAGAGATCTTTCCAACGAGGTATCATAGACGTCAAACGAAGATAATATGACCAAGTTAGGACCCTCGGAAGTTGGTTGCAACTAACCCCAACGGGGCCCATAAACTCTTGGTGTTACATCTCCTTGGGTTAGGGTTTTGGTTGTTTATGGTTTTCCTTTATTGTTCAATAATAAAAAGGCCCTTGAGCCTCATTGTAACTCAGTGCAGAGGCATGTAGCTGCCACATCTCTTCTCAGAGATAAGCTACCATCGCTTGAGCTATCTTATTTCCATTCTATTTGTAAGCACAGTTCAGTATTTTTCTATTAATGAAATGAAGTGTTTTTCTACTGCATCTCTGTGTTTATAATTATATTTGTAATTTTTTTCATTCTTGTTTAAGTTCGGATCACACCTTGAATGATTTCTCTGCTTTTTTTTATCATGCATGGCCTTATACTTCCCCTGTGACTTCTGAAGTGTTTGTTGTACCTGTAGATGATCTGCCTGATCTTCTCTATAATTTTATCAACCCTTAAAGCATCTCGTGTAAGATCTTCCCTCACTACTCCTTATTTCTCATGTGAAATATCCAAAGGTGAAGGTGGAAAATATCCGAAACAAGTCTCAAATGAGGGTTTTCCTATAGAAGTGTGGATTACTCCGTTATAAGAATGTTGTATATATACCATATTTTCATCCCAAGTCTTTGAATGCTTTTAATTGTATCCCCTCAGAAGATGCACCAAAATCATGTTTACTACTTCTATCTGCCCATTTGTATGTGGATGGAATGTTGTAGACCTCTTCAACTTTGCGTCCATCTTCTCCCACATTGTAGTCCAAAAATTAAAATGCACCAAGAAATTTTATGTCCTTGTCTAAAATGATGCTCCTTGGTATCCCAAAGTGCACCCAGGCCTATCCAAAGAACAGATATCTTATTGAACCTGCAAACTACCATGAACATGTAGTCATGTCCCTTCATGGTTGTCGGTAAACCTCCAACAATGCCCATGGAAATGCTTTCCCAAGTATGAGTATGTACAAGTAAGGGATGACACAAACCATGTTTCTTGTTGCTAGGCTTGCTAGTACAACAAATCATGCATCCTCTTATGAACCGAGCTACCTGCTCTTGCATCTTGGGCCAGTACACATACCTATGCAATTTAGCCACGGTCTTCCCTACACCAAAGAGCCTGACAACCTTGGAGGTGTGAGTCTCTCTAATCAGTTGCAAACACTCACCTTTAGGAGCATATCGCTTATCTAGCCCGTAGAGTAACCCATCCTAGAGATGGTAGTCAATAGTCTTGTCACCATCGTGCACATGACTCTCACTCTACAACTGGTGATACACCTCCTTGAAGTCCTCATCTTATGAATATGCCTCTCTGTATGCATTATGGGTGAATGTATCCATGTGCATAAGAGCCCCCAAATATTTGATCTTTGATGTGGGTAGCCTTGAAAGCATATCAACCAACTTTTTTGTGCTTCCATTCTTATACTTGATCACGAAATGAAATTGTTGTAAAAACCCCATCTTCTTGTAATGCTTGGCCTGTTGTAGCTTATTCTGGGCCTGCAAGTACTATAACAGTTGATGATCTGTGTGGATTACTGCCTCCTTTCCCATTAGATAGTGCTTCCACTTCTTCATAGCATGCACCATGGCATATAGCTCCTTATCGTAGGTAGGGTAGTTAAGAATTGCCCCATGAAATACTTCAGAATGGTAGCAGATAGGCCTTCCTCCTTGCATCAAGACAACTCCCATAGCATACCCACTTGCATTTGTCTCCACTTGAAAGGTTCATTATAAGTTTAGTAATGCCAAATTGGTGCTTGATTGATCTTCTTCTTTAGCTCCTCAGAAGCCTTCTCTTAACCTTTTCCCCATTGGAAACTCTTGCCACTTGTTGTTATGGCATGGAGCGGTGCTACTACAATTGAAAATCAGGGTATGAATTTCCTCAAGTACTGTGTTGCCCCAATGAAACTCTTGACCTCATAAACATTAGTAGGCACTGGTCATTTCATGATCACCTCCATCTTGGAAGGATCTATATTCAGCTCTCCTCCACCAATCACATACCCCAAATGCACCAAGGACTGTTACGCAAACTCGCACTTCTTAAGATTTTCTAGCAGTTGGTGCTTCTTCAATGTTTCTAGCACCTGCATCAAATCTGAAATATGATCCTCCCAGGTAGTACTATATACTAGTATATCATCCAGATAGACAATAACAAATGAATCTATAAAAGGGCACAGTATATCATTCATTAATCTCATAAACATAGTCGGTGCATTACATAGACCAAATGGCATAACTAACCACTTATAAAAACCTTGCTTGGTTTTGAAGGTTGTCTTCCATGTATCTTCTTCTTTGACTCGAACTTGCTGATGTCCAGACTTCAAGTCCAGCTTGGTGAAATACTTTGCTTGTTGCAACTGATCTAGCAGATCATCTATCTTGGGCAGGTGGTATCTGTTCTTGAGCGTGATTTTATTCAACGCCCTATAATCTATACTCATCTACCAAGTCCCATCCTTATTTGCCACAATGATGATGGGTGACCCACATGGTGATGTACTCGACCAAATGACACCCTATTACAGCAGCTGCTACAACCATTTCTTCACCTCACTTGCTTCTATAATAGACTCCTTGTACATCCCAATATTTGGCAGTGGGGATTCTGGAAAAAGTTGGATCTCCTGCTCCACTTCTCTCTTAGGTGGTAACCCTTTATGCTCTCGGAACACATCCTTGTATGCTTGTAACAACTCCTCCAATTGTTGTTTTTATTTATTAGTACACCCCTCCAGGGATGCCTTGCCACTTATTGACTCCTCTTTAGACTGAATTTCTCTTAAAACAATAAAACATACTTCTTACTGTACCTAATCAATTTCTTGGCTTGGTTGGCACTTACCAGTGAAATTTTCAACTTAACTTTGTGTGCGTTGATGACGAACGACTTTCCATCCTTTATGAGTCAGTACTTGTTGGCTCTCCTCATGAATATTGCATCTTGCATGTACATGTATGGACTCCCAAACACGACCCCACATACATCAAGGGGAACCACACCTAGATCTACTTCATCAATAAAAGCTACACTGATAAAAAATCTAAGTTTTCATTGTTTTTTTTCCTTTAGCTCTGCATCGTTATTTACCCATCCCATTCAATATGGGTTTGGATTATCATGGACTGCCAGCCCCAACTTCTTGACCAGCTATGTTGCAATGAGATTCGCCTGCGATCCTAAGTCAAACAGAGCATCAATCTTTGTCTTCTTGACCTATATCTTTATATGAAAGAGTTTGGTAATTTATTTCTCTTCACGTTGCTAAAGGTTACTCAGATTCTCCTCCTTCTGCACTGATGTACAGGCGATCTTCTCATCCACATCCAAATTGCTTTCAACTTGGTTGTTGTTAGGTCCCTATAATACTATTGTCTTGTCTCATTTTTATTGTCAGTGTAGCCCCATTAGTGTTATTTTTGTGCCCATGTAGTCCCCATATTGTTATTATTGTGCCCCATAGAAGCCCACTATTATTATTGTTTTGCCCTCACATTATTATTGTTTTATTTGCTCTGATTATATTGTGAACCTTATACTCTTATATATAGAAATGAGGTTTTAACATTTGAATCATCCATGAAGTGTTCATTTGTGTAATATAGAAAGGAGGTTTCCCCCTCGAAGAGGCTAATTTTGAAGTCATTAATCTATCTCTTCTTCTATTTTGTGAGCTAGTTGCATAACATTTGGTATCAGAGCTTTGGATTCTAGGGTTTCGCTTATTCAAACAAGTCATCTTGGAATTTTTGCTATAAATTTTTCTCTACGAGGCTTCAGAAGCTGAAATTTTTATCACGTCGATTTGAAATATCATAGAACTTCTTGTAACAATTACAGATCTTGGTTTGCTATATTTTCATAGATATGCTTTGAGGAAGTTAGGGTTTTTGCGGGCTCTAGAATTATATCTCAAGTAAGTAAGCGAGGGAATATACTCATAGATTTTGTTTCAGGCATCGGATTTGAATTCTATAAAAAGTGGTTTAAATTGAATGGAATTTAGATTTCCATGTAGAAATTTCAGGGCTAAAGGTTAAAACAGTGACATGTGGAATCATGTACAACTTTGCTTTACTAAACCAGTCAACAATCAGGTCATCGTGGGAGATTTTGCATAACACTTTCTTGAGGAATTCAATATCGATCATACTTGTGGGGTTGGAAAGAAGACTCACAGAGCTACCACAGGAAGAAATTTTAGAACTTGGAGATCCAAAATTATAGAGTTATAGTCATTTCAAGATCGATCTCCTAAAAGAAAGAAAAAGGTGTGTATTTGTTTTTTAAATTGCATAACTTTTGTTTGAAAAATCAATTTGAAGTGATTCAAAGGGCATAGTGAAGCATAGATATCATTGTTTGATTTCAAAATTCCTTAAAGAAAGAAAATGGAAACACCTAGTAGGCAACCAAAAATCTCTACTATGACGCATGAAGAGGAAGAAATGCAACATGATATATCAAAATTACGAGACCAAGTGCAACAAATTTCGCTCTCACAAAGAGTAACCAAAAATGAAATGGAAGCTAAGATGGATGGTTTTAAGAATAGTTTAAAATCAAGCATGGAATATTTGAATAATGGTTTAAAAGAAGAAATGCAAGGTTTAAATGAAGGTTTGACAAAGTTGCTACAAGAAATGCTTCCTAATGGCAAAATGGTATTAGATGAAACTCATTATGAGAACAAAAGAAATGTTATTATGATTTCATATACCTAACGTTGGATTGAAGACCCACCATATTCCAAATATAGATATGAGTAAGTTTGATGGCAAGGATCCAGTAACATGGATACTACAAATGGAGCGATATTTTGATCTTCATAATGTTCAACACACACAAAAGGTACGCATTGCAACTTTATATTTAGAGCCCAATTAGTTGTATGGTATCAATGACTTTGCTCTTATAAACCACTTGTCACTTGGTCAATTTTACAAAGGAAATGATAGCACGTTATGAGGATACAAATAGTAACACCTTCTTTAGCCAGTTGATAAATCTCAAACAAAAGGGTTCAGTGGCAGAGCATATTGAGGACTTCCAAAAATTGAATATAAGGGTAAATGATATTCTAGAGGAGAATAGGATTTATGTCTTCATAGGGAATTTAAAGGATAACATATAACATGAGGTTCACCTTTGGGAACCTGATTCATTAGAGAAGGCATTTAGGTTGGCAAGAAAAATTGAAAGCAAAATTATGGCAACAAGGAATCCTACCACTCACAACTATAAAGATGGAAGTGTTGTTGCTCCTAGCCTTTCGCAACCTACAAGGTTGAAACAACAACAATTGGAAGAAAAAAGGGCAAAAGGGATTTGTTACAATTGTGATAGAAAATACACTAAAGGTCATAAGTGTGTTGAAAATAAATTAATTTACATAGATTTAAGAGGAGGAAGAAAAGGAACAGAGAAATGTCAAAAGAAGAGGATATACACCAAGAACCAACCCCAGAGAAAGAAGAAATGAATCTGACCATATCTTGTAATGCATTGGCAAGAATTACCACCCCTCAAACTCTCAAGATAGAAGGACATCAAGAAGAAAAAGGTAATAGTGTTGATTGATTCAAGTAGTACCCATAATTTTATTCATTGCAAGAGAGCGAAGGAATTGAATTGCTTCTTATATCCAACACCAGAGTGTCAAGTGATGGTTGCAAATGGAGGAACCATAAATTTCTCTAGAAAGTGCCATAATATCAAGCTAATCCATGGGAGAATATGTATTGAAATAGTCCAATGCTTTCCATTCCAATGGGTGGTGTTGATGTTGTACTAGGAGTCCAATGGTTACAATCTTTGGGTACGATAGCTTTTAATTTTCAAGAACGTTTCTTGATTTTTTTTGGGAAGGAAAGGAAGTTGAATTAAGGGGTATTGCAGGGAAACTGGGAAAGATAATCATCTCTAATGGCATGAAAAAATTCTAAATAAATAACAATGGGGTGTAATTGCACAATTGTGTTCACTAGAGGTTCAAACATCGGAATCATTTATTTCTCCATATCTCCAACAAGTCTTGGAAAATCATTCTAAATTTTAAGCAGTGGAAGATCATATTGAACATCAACAACAAGTTATCCAACTCTTAAAGGATAACCTCACTTTGGTGTAGAATAGAATGAAACAACAGGCAAAATCAACATCGCAATGAAAGAATTTTTTATGTAGGTGACTGGGTATTTTTACGACTACAACCATACAAAAAAATGTCCCTCAAGCAAGCTAAGAAGGATAATAAATTATCACAAAAGTATAATTTATGATCCTTATAATGTGTTGCAAAAGATTGGTACAATGGAATACAAATTGGAGCTTCATGCATCTTCCCGAGTGCACCCAGTTTTCCATGTTTCATGCTTAAAGAAGGTTATAGGTGACAAGCTCCCAATTCAAACAATATTTCCAGAACTTGACGAGGAAGAAAAAATCATATTGGAACCTGAAGTAGTCATAGAAACAATAAATAGATAGCAATGAAATCGATCAATTTCAGAGTATCTCATAAAGTGGAAGAACTTACCTATTGAAGATTCCACATGCGAGGATAAGAACTTTATACAGAAGCATCCATAACTACTCAAGCATTGAGGGCAACACTTTTTTGAAGGAGAGAGGTATGTTAGGTCCCTATAATACTAGTTTATTCTCACATTGTTATTGTCAATGTATCCCCCTCATTGTTATTGTTGTGCCCATCTAGTCCCCTTATTGTTATTATTGTGCCTCATAGAAGCCCACTATTGTTATTGTTGTGCCCTGGAATTATTATTGTTATGTTGACTATGATTATATTGTGACCCCTTAGAATCCTATATATAGAAAGGAGGTTTTTTCATCTAAATCATCCTAGAATTGTTCATTTGTGTAATATAGAAAGGAGGTTTCCCCCTTTAAGAGGCTAATTTTGAAGTAGTTCATCTATCTCTTCTTCTATTTTGTGAGTTGGTTGCATAACAGTTGCTCAAATAAGTGGCCATGAGATTCTTCTTCTTATTATATTTCTTCTTGTTCTTCAGGTTTAGCTTTGGATGCAATTTATGGCACTTCTCCTCTGTATGGCCATCAATGTTGCAGTGGTTCCAGTGGTTGCTAGGATCTTTACACTAGTGTGTTGTGGCTTCTGTCTTTTTACCTTTTCCCCATTTTTGTTTCTTCTTACCCTCCTTAGAAGCTTCCTCTTGCCCCTTCTACTTTGATCCACTCGATTGTGCTTTTTTCATGCCTCCGTTCTCCAGGTACTGTACCTATACACAAGCCTCGTCCATAGATTTTGTAACAGCCCTAGTGAAAATTCCATGTAATAAAAGTTAATAAAGGAAAAATAAGACCATGGTTAAGGGGCACTTATTCCAAGCTGAATGTTGGGCAAAGATATCCTAGTGGGCATCACTGGATGTGTTTATGGCTAAAGGAAATGTGCAAAGGCAAGGGCAAACGCATTAAAAAAGAAAAAAGGCATTTTTAGCACATTTATTTATGAAAACAATGGAAATTAAGAGAAAAAGTAAGGTGAAAGGTCACAGGTTGCATGTGAGGATGAAATTGGAGGAAAATAATGGAAAATGAAGAAAATAGAGGCCTAATTGATAAAAAGGCTTATGAGGATTAGTTTGTAACCTTTTGTTAGTTCAGTTTTGGAGCTCTCTCATTATTCTCTCTCTTTCTCTCACTCTTGGACACTTAGAGTTTTCTTGGAGCACTCTAGTTTTGGAGCAAGGAAGGAAAAGCAAGCAAAAGAAGGACAAGGAAAGGAAAGCAAAGCAAAGCAAAGATCAAGCAAGGAAGAGCAAGATCAAGCAGCTTCAGCAGGAATACTTGCAGGTAAGATATTGCATGTGTTATTTCCTAGATGGTTTTGACATGCATGTATTTGCATGTTGGTGTATGGTTCTATTGTTGTTGGTGGCATGGTTTTTTCAGGTTATGACTGTGGTTTAGCCTTTCCTTTTTCCGGATGCCATGATGTGTTGGGATGTTGATCTTGGTTTTGATCTTTGGAATTGTCGGATGGATTTTAGAATTCGAGGCAGAGGTGGTCTCAAGGTTCATTCCCAAAGGCCTAGGAATCCCTTGACTGGTTTTAGCAAGATACAACTTAAATCCCAAGGGAGGTGTCTTGGTTGAGGGCCTAGTGATCTAGGATTAGATTGCGGTAGACCCTAAGAGATAGGGAGATGAGAAATTCCTCAAGGATAGTGATGGATTCTGGATGGCATTCCAAGCTCGTTTTGGTTTGTGATTGAAGCATAGATTTTGGTGTGATCACGGTATGGAGAGGGTGGAGGTTGTTTAACCTCTGGATTCCCTTGGTTGTTTTTGGATTGGTTTATCCATGAGATTCCACATTCATGCTTGGAATATGGCACGGGGGTGGCTGGTTGAAAGAAAGAACGGTCAGGTGGTACGTGGAAGTCTTGAACCTAGTTGGATTTTCCTATGTTTACTAAAAGCTAAGTTCTCTTACTTTTGTACTTATTTATATGTGGATTTAATGGTTGTTATCTCACTATTATTTTCATGTTTTAATATTTGTTATAAGCATGGTTATATGAGTGGTTATTGCCATGCTTGTTTCATGTATTTACTTGTAACTGAAAGGATAATGGATGCAAGACCTAATTGATGTCAAAATAGTTAAGGGAAGAGGGTGGTGATCCTTCACGTCAAGTATCATATGATTTATTAGTCATTTATGCTCTGTCTTGTATTCATTTCCTATAGATTGCATTGATGCCAAATGTTTGACAGAATGTCAATCCCAGTTGGGCAGGCCTAGTCTTGGAGTTAGTTTTTGTTTTGTATACTTATTATGATGTAAATCATGGATTTTGGAAGTTTCATTAAATAATGGGCAATGACCTGGGCTCTGGGCCTGAAAACATGGCTCAAATCTCAAGGACGCTAGCACACCATTCAGAAAAATAGTCTCTGGATGTTGGCATGCCATGCAGTGGGAGCATCTAGAGCCTTTTTGACACTGTCATGGCCATATCATGGGAGCATCCAGGGGTCAAGTGGTCTAAAATCTCAATCGAACCCAGGGGTTGGTTACGAGAAGGTTTGGGATGGTTCCTAGGACTCTTGATGTTGATGTGGAAGGTCTATATGATGTGTTTCCATTGATTCCATTTCCTTAAGGTCACATAGGAGGTTGAATCCAATCATAGTGGCCTCTCATTGCATGTTTACCCCAGTTGGACAATTACTTGGGTAGATGTGGGATGGGGGTGTTATAGAGTGGTCTCAGAGCCATGTTGCACTCTCTATGGGTCATATCTGAAACAATAGAGTGGTATCAGAGCATGTTCACCCCTCTAACTGGATGGGGTATTATTGTGGTGATGCATTCATGTCGGTTGCACGTGTGTTAATCATCCTTGTTGTCTATATGCTTGTTGCATATCCATGGTGTCGGTCATGGTTGTAGTGATATCACCATGTGAAAGAGGATTTTTTGTTGTGAAGTGTTTCATCATCGGTGTATGATTGGTTAGATTTTTATGCTTGCGTACTATCAATGTACATTGACATGGTTGTTGCTGTCATGCGTGAGGTCATGGTATGTGTAGTTGATATGGTCATGCATTAATGACTCGACTCCAGTGAGAATGATGGATATATCAGTACATGCTTATTTTTTACATTTCTATATGTTGTCATGATTATACTATACATGTATCATGTTGGTTTGTTGATCTTGCAGACAAGGTATCCTCCCCAAAGTATACTAAGTTAAGTTGGTTTATTGTGATTTGGTTTAGCTGACATAGTATGCCTTGTAGGAAAGAGATCAAAATGGCTAGCAAGATGGTAGACTACAAAGAATCTCCCCATGAATCAGATGAGCATCATGGTGTTGGACACTCCTCTAATTTAGTAGACACGTTGAGAAGATTGATGGAAGAAATAAGGAGTTGTAAGGTGGACAATGATAAAATCATGCAAGCACAAGAGAAACAAGTAAAGGTTAATGCAATAATTCTTCAAAGTTTGTCAAAGTTGCAGCAACAGGGACCACTTCAGATCAGTCATGAGATCATTCATAAGCAAGAGGACAGAACTAATGGGGCATGTGGCGGTAGGTCTCATGGTGGTCACAAGTGAGATAGAGATGATACGATTAGAAATGGCAGGTTTTTGGATACTCCGAATAGGAGAGGTGATAGATACATGTGCTATTCTAGTTCTAGTTCTGACAGACATCATGATCATCATTGTTATCATCCTTATAGGAGGAGTGATAGGGGATACTTGCTAGATGAGTTTAAGAAAGAAAAGCCACCTACATTTGATGGAGAGATGAAGAAATCATAGGACGTAGAGGCATGGTTGCTTGGTATGAGAAAGTTCTTCAGATTGTATGATTACTCAAAAAATATGAAAGGAAGGATAGCCACTTTCAGTATCAAAGGTAAAGCATATATTTGGTGGGAAGATGTGAATAATGTCAAAGGTATTTATGAGGATGAATTAACTTGGCATGAGTTTGAGAGGCTCTTCAAGATGAAGTATTTTTCGAAAATGTACTATGATGGCTGAGCTAAGGAGTTTTATGAGTTGCGAATGGGTTCCATGATAGATGATGAGTATACTAGCAGTTTCTTGGAGTTGTTGAGATATGTGCCTTGCCTCAAGGAGGAAAAGGCCAAGGTTCATAGATTCATCAGTGGACTGCCAAAAGCATACAAAGACTGGATTGATTTCAATGAGACTAGATCAATGGAGGAGGCCATCTGAAAGATGAGACATTGTTATGAGCAGTTGAAGCTCAAAGTTGAGCTTAAGCGTGACTTGAAAGTGTTGGCTTGAGGGGGCCTGACCCAGGTTCGGAGTTATTTAGCCAAACAAATCCTTGTACTACTGGCCCTTTCGGCAACAGTCCGGGAAGCGCGGACTGAGGTCTCACCCGAAGCAGTATGGGGGGATGTTGGAACCAAGTTTCTGCACCCTTGAGATGTCTGAGGGGTCGATTTAGTCCAACTGTGAATACCCTCGCGTAAGTCACTTCGCACACTTATCCCAACCTGCGAGGCCTTCGCGCTCTGTTATACTCACCTTCGCACAGCCCTAACCAGGGGCTGAGGAGCTTTTGTGCTGCTAAATTAGCGATCTGCGCTATTTCCCCAAGCTACACTGCGGATCTTACTTATCTTCTTAAAACAATTAGTTATCTTTGCGTAAACATGTACTTTATCTTATATTCACTTATTCAACACATTCATATGAGTTCACGCAACAAATAAGCAGTAAACTTGCAATTCATACCCAATATACTTCAATGCATAAAACAGGAAAAGATACACAAAAATAATGTAAAACTTCTCTTTATTAATGCTTCAAACGGTTACAGACTCAACCTGCCCTACGCACTCAGCTGCAAGGGTCCGCACACTCAGTTGCAGACTACTAGGCCTCTGAGCACTCAGCTGCAGAGCCTTCTCCTACTCTACAACCCAAAGACACAACTTTACACTTTAGACTCAATGCTTCATCATTAGATCTTTTATCTTCTTCTATTTATTCGATCTCTCTTTACACTTAGAGCCTCACTCTATTTATACAATCCCATGGTTCGTGAACCATGGGTAGAACTCTCAAGCTCACATCACATTATAAAAGTAAGGGCGAATAACCCTATGAATTAATTACAACTTTGCGCCCACAAATCGCGGAGACTTTACATTGGACTTAGTCAACAGAAAGGAAATGAGAAAGCTAAAGGAAAATGGCCGCTAAAGCAAGGAAGACCTCATGATGCAAGTGAGAAATAAAATGTAGTCCCTTAAAAGTAGTTCAATACTAATAAGAAGGGACATGGAGAGAAGCAGACTAGAGGTGATGGTAGAGCACCATTGCAGTGTTGGATATGAGGCAAGGATCATCATAACAGGGATTTTCTGTAGTATCAGGCTGGTATACCCAAGATCTATAGTGCTCAGGAGGCACATACAGTTGGTGATGTTGGTCATTGTTGGAAATAATATTGAGAGGGGGGGTGAATCAGTATTATCAGATCAATAATTTAATTTTCAAATCTAATTTGTATACGCTACTTCAGCGCAGTGAACTAGCGTGTATACGCAACTATACTTAATGAAACCAACGTATATGGAGAGATCTTTTGATTTACCCAAATTATCATGTAGTGAACTTTAATCAGTGTATCAGCAATTCATTAGACAGTGCAGTAAAAGCAAAATAAAGCATCACACATAATCAACACACGTGAACACCAAGATATAAGGTGGAAACCCAATGTGGGTGAAAACCACCTACTGAAATTGTCTCTGTCTACTTTTAATAATAAGAAAATTATGTTTACAATTTTGTACTGGTGCAGCCTTATACCAGTACGCAAGCTTCTACCTGCAAAAGGCTACAACCTTCTCTCGTTCTCCAACCTCTACTGGAAGGGAGCTACAACCCCCTAGCTCTTGTACTAGCTTATATGTTTAGTAGTACGTAGGTGTCGGGCTACACAAGGCTACAACCTTCTCCTTTCTTCCAGGGGCCATCAACAACATCATTCAATCATCAAATATATTTGCATCAACCAATCTCCTATTGAACCAACCATAACCAAGTCAATCAATCACTTTGACAACCCATCAATCTGATCTTTCAGAATGTTGTCACCATAATATAGTAACCAGATCCCAAGCCAGAACCCAGAATACTGCAACAACAAACAGCAGCAACTAAAACATAAATTATAAGGTAGACGCTACTTTGTTGTGTCGAACCTGCATGTATACATGCTTTCCTCAAATCCAACCAACATATACATCTGTAAATATTAATTCATAATTTTGTAGCTATACCAGACTTCAATTATACCCAAATCATATCATTTACAGAATAATATATGCGTCAGTATTTAGATTTAGAATATTCATGAGAAAAAACACATAATGATAGTTCACTCTACGCCTTAAGATCCTGATCCATCATTATATCTTATCCTCCATCAACTGCTAAGGTTCCTCCTTGGTTTAGATCCAAAAATGCACCATAACCCAATAACCTACATACTAGATCTCACTCTTCATCAGATATTCAATGCTTGAGTGCCTTGGCCTAATGATCTTCTCCTCCTTTTATAGTTTTAGGCCTTTCTCAATACCATGGACCAAAACCACTTAGGACCAATACCTTGGGTCAAATATCTAGGGTCAATACCTCAGATCAAATACCATGGACCAAATACTTCAGACCAAAACTTAGTTTTCCAAGGTATACGTGCTTTCCTTTTTGTGAAAGTGCGTGTGTATGTTATATGCTCCTTCTGTTCTATTAACCTGTGTGTATACACAGCTTGGTCAATGGTGACTCCACTAGGGACCGAATAGCTTGTTTGCTTGTCTATATATGTTTTCTTTATAAACTTACAGACGGAGCCTGAAGTTAAGCCAGCTAGCCTTCGAACTGCATTTGCTATGCAAGTGCAAAGTAGATCAATGTTGCTTCAGTCTATCTCTGGGTTTTGTTTATAAACTGAACAATTAATTTTCAAACATCCTAATGGCCCTGGTGGTGGCTCAAGTAGCCTCATTAGATCAGCCCCTGTGACTTGCATTTACTGACTATCATTAGCTCGGCCTAAATCCCTGAACTAAGCTGCAAACTGTGACCAAGAACCAAGTTGAAGTCTCGTCCCTGGACCATCGCACCTTCT